>OOFG01000197.1:0-10511 GCA_900323295.1 Molva molva | reverse complement strand
CCACGTGTGTGTGTGTGTGTGTGTGTGTGTGTGTGTGTGTGCGTGTGTTTGTGTGCGTGAGTGTGTGTGTGTATGTGTGTGCGTGTCTGTGTGTGTGTGTGTGTGTGTGTGTGTGTGTGTGTGTGTGTGTGTGTGTGTGTGTGTGTGTGTGTTGATGTGTTGGTGTGTGGGTGTATGGGTGTGTGTGTGTGTGTGTTTGCAGGAACACCTCAACAATGAGGACTTTGCACTAGTGCTAGGGATGTCACGCATGGAATTCCACTCCATGCCAACGTGGAAGCAGCAAAAGCTGAAGAAAGAGAAGGGACTCTTTTAGAGAGAGGTCTCTTCTTGTACTGTGCTGGGTAGTTCTTTAATGAGGAATTGTGTTGAGTGTTAACAGAAAGTTGACAGTATGGATATGCAGAAGTGTTTTGTTTTTTTAAAAGGAAGACATTTATATTCTGTAGTGTATGATGAATACACTGATATTGATGAAGGCCATAAAATGAGGGGAAGATGATGTTTCACGTGTCACTCGTTTTGTTTTCAGTATGCTGCTGACAAGTGTGGGAATAATGTAATGACAATCCTTTTCAATCTACGTTTTTCTGCGGGTATAAAGTAAAAACACTTTTGTGTGCTTGCTTCATAATCTAGAGTATACATGATGTTTGTTTTATTTAACACACATTTGTGTAGTCTTATATTAAATTATATATTATGCTTACTGTTTATCTTCTGTTGTGGTTTCGTGAAGTGACATTGCTTGACTGAAATCTCTGAAATCTCACCAAGTAAGTTGGTTTTCATACGTTTTGGTTAAAAATGGATTCAACATTTTTATTTCCAGGTAAGATATTAAATGTTTGAAGAATTGAATTCCTTCATTCAGTGAGGATGAAGCAAGATAGTCTCAAATATATATCACAGAAGTTATTTTAACACTTTTTAGAGAAGGTTTCCTAAAGCTTAGTTAGTGAAATATTATGTGTCAAATATAGATTTCTTTCTTTGATAAGAAAACTGTTTATGTTGAATGTATTAGAACAACACATTTATGTCTCTATGTCTCTCTAGTCTACAATAAAATTATACAAGCTTTTCTGTGTCTGTGCTGTGCTCTCATCACCATGTCAAAGAGTAAAGAATACAAATAGAAAGTAACATATATATATATATTTATCTTGTATGATGTATATATATATATATATAAATAATTATATATATATATATACGTTTATTTTATATTTATATATATGTCATATTTATATATATGTCACAACTGTGACATCTAGGAAAGATATATATAAACATTACGGAGGTCAAGTTTCTGGCTAGTAGGTTTATAACTGTCATTCACATATTTACAACTACAGAATTTTTTCTCGTTTCAGCCACCAGGGAGCAGTGTTTTCCTTGATGTTAACTATGAACACAGGCCAAATACTGCTCTACAATATTATTTTCTGAAAATATTCAGAGGATATATATTAATAATCCTACAATATATTTTTTTCCTGCATATTTGCCTAAACGTAAACTAACAAAACAATGCCGTCGTGTCCCTGAATCTCCGATATCACACGGCCAGACGCAATACAACCATGTAATGAGTGAGAACATGTTGTGAGTAACGTTAACTATAGATACAGTTAATTTCTCTATTGGTAAACACATGAAATCTAGGAAAGACATATTTACCAGATAAAAAGTAGTGTCAGAAGTGGGATTCGAACCCACGCCTCCATTCGGAGACCAGAAATCCCCTTACCAGGAAGGTTTAACACCTTGAGTCTGGCGCCTTAGACCGCTCGGCCATCCTGACATCTGAGAAAGATATGGAGCTAAAAGACTTTATGAATTTGGACAAATAGAACGTTACTTTGGAATGAAGTAAATTTTTGCATAGTTAAATTAGCTTCAGAAACTGATCATTCACATGGCTTACTGAATTAATGTAACGTATGCGTATCTGAATTTGTGATGAAATGGTTATGGAGGAAGCTTTAATGAACAAGCCAAACATAATATAAACCATTGCTTCGGAACTCAAGTTATAGCAATCTTTAAACGTCAGTAAATGTTAAAATCAAATGTAAAAGGTATGTCAGAAGTGGGATTTGAACCCACGCCTCCATTCGGAGACCAGAAACCCCATGATATGGAAGGTACTACCTTGAGTCTGGCGCCTTAGACCACTCGGCCATCCTGACAACTGAAATAACGGTGAAATTAATCATACTTGTACATGTATCAAACAAAATACTTTCTATATAATTAATAGGATATATTAATGTGTGGAAAAAGACTACCGCATCGCGAAGTAGTCAAACTCATGCGAGAGATAAGTAGTGAATACATTCACATTAAAATGATATGCTCCATTTGTGGGTGTAGGCTTACATTGTGATACTTTTGTGTATTTGAATATGACTGTTATAATTTAAGACAATACGACTTTAACATGACGGACAATCATTTAAACAATAAGAATTTTATAAAATACAGAATAGATAAGGCAAACATTTTTGACTCATTGTGTAAAACTAGTACGTAACACGCCCGACTCACGGATGACTTTACGCAATGTTTAAACCAATAGGAACGCTTATATTGTACCATTTCCGTGACATATTAACAAATGACACGCCCATCTTACTACATAACACCTTTAAGTAATGCTTATGAAACCGGGTGGTGATGTTTAGGCAAGTGCTGTTCAATTCACGTCAAGTAACCAGTTTATACTTTGACAGTTAACATGTCGATATACAGGAATGCTGTCTGGTTGGTTAAAGGTCTTCAGGAGTACACAAAGTAAGTAGTGATTCGTGTTCACAAGGCTGTTTAATTAATTAATTAACATTAAGCATGATGTTGGGTGATATAAAAACAATGCGTGCTTTATACTTCACCTTTGCTCCTATTATACAAGTGAGTCTGCAAATGCGTTTTTTGTGAACCTTTTAATTCAACCTTTAGAATTTAGAAAAAGAACACAATCGCTTCAGGAACAACGGTGCTGCTGGGTAGTCTGTCTCTAAATTACAATGTGCAGGTTTTAAAGTAAAACATAAACATGTGCTTTGAGGTCACTGCTATACTCCAATTACGACCTCATGATGTTTTCAATCTACCGCAAATATGCCAACTCCCACCTAGTACACATTCTGAAGAAGCCATTGATTTGCAGATTTTGTGATTATATGAGTATGCTTGTGACTTCTCACCTGTTTTCTCATTTCATCTTTGACCCCTCATCGTGGCTTTTATTGTACACTGGTTCATTTTGCTGATCTTTCTCTCCCACAGAAGTGGTTACGAAGCAGCAGCAAAGCATTTTACCCCTGGGGATCTAGATGTGAATGTTAACGGGCAGTCCTTTGTGATAACCGGGGCCAATAGTGGGATAGGAAAAAGAGCAGCTTTGGAAATAGCAAACAGAGGTGAGTGTCCTGGGTTTGATTTGTGGGGGGAAAAATGTCTGTGGTCAACCTACTTTGGTTTCCTAATTTCCCTGTCAATTCATCACAGTTACAGATCAGGAATGCCGCTAATGAGATGGATACACTTACATGGCCCTGGTCAATGATTTGAAAACAGTGTTTTCTGTGTGTTTCTACAGGAGGAACAGTTCACATGGTGTGTCGTAACAAGGAGCGGGCAGAAGCAGCTCAGAATGAAATCATCGATCAGAGTAAAAATCAGGCAAGAAGCTTTACAAAATGTCCATTCATTTCCTTAATTTGCGTTTAACACCGTTGCTCTGCTGCTGCTTCGATTGTCATCTCTTGACTCTTTCCTTACTAACTGCGTAATTCCAAAGCATTCAATTTGCACACCTAAAGACAACCGTTCATTTCATTTTTTTGCATCAGAGGATTTTTTGCATCATCTAACACATGAATCTGAACTGAACTGTTTTTCTTTTCCAATGTTCATTTGGCTTGTCATTTCTATTTTTTAGAATGTACACATACACATTGTGGATATGTCCAGTGCTCGGCAAGTATGGGAGTTTGCCCAGAACTTCACCCCAGAAAACACTGTACATGTGCTGGTAGGTAGCTTCTTGGAGATCACCTCTTGGACATATATTGCTTACTAATAATTATAATAATGCTTAATATGCAATATTTTTTCTCCATATTTATTCTCCATAACTTGAAGATCAACAATGCAGGCTGCATGGTTAACCAGCGAGAGTTGACAGAAGAGGGGTTAGAGAAGAATTTTGCCACAAATACACTAGGTAAGGAAAAAATCGGCTCCTGGCATGGTGGTTTTGAAAGTAACACCTGTGTGTATGTGTATACAGTTTGGATTTGTTCTCGTGTTTTTTGATAGGTACATACATCCTGACTACGGCATTGCTTCCTGCACTTAGGAAGGCTGAGCATCCCAGAGTGGTCAGTTCTTCTACTTGGTTCATGGCAGACTTTCAATTCATACAATTTGTAGAAGGGAAAAAACAAACGAGGCCAGAAACACACATGATTGTTCCCCCATCCAGGGAGCACCCATATGATCTAGATGTATTATGATTGTTATTAAAGAAACATGTATATCTTTTTCTGACCTTTTAGATCACAGTGTCATCTGGGGGCATGCTGGTTCAAAAGCTGAACTTGGATGATCTGCAGTTTGAGAAGGGAACGTTTGACGGCACCATGGCCTACGCCCAGAATAAAGTAAGCTTTGCCTCACAAGAAGAACAACAACACAGAGAGAAAGAAAATGCAATACAAACAAAGGTGAACCTGTGGGAGGGGAGGGGGTCTGTGCATACATTGTTTTGTAAGTCCTTGTGTACGTTTTGTAACCATAGAGACAGCAAGTGATCCTGACAGAGAGATGGGCATCTCAACACAAAGAGATCCACTTCTCCTCTATGCACCCGGGCTGGGCTGACACACCAGGTAACAGCCACCTCATCATCCCCGACAGCAATAAGACACAGATGCATGTGTCTTATATGCCCAGGAGAATGGAGAGTCAATCTAAAGTCAGAACAATGAGACCATATAATATTCATTCTCTATTTTACTGATTCTCACAAGCCAAAAAGCATAATGGATTGCGTCTTCTGGGGTTTTTTTTTTAAATGAAAAGCTCAGAAGTTATTTAGGTATAAAAGCTTCCTTAAGTTATACCACAGTAATTTGTGATGGGTAAATAACGATTCAATCAAATCAAAGCTATTTTTCTTTTTGCATTTTCACCATCACTATGTCATCAAGAACTTCAGTAGTTCATGCTGCAGTTTTACGTGATTTATGGTTCTCCCTAGCCGTCCAGTTGTCCATGCCCGACTTCCACGCCAAGATGCAGAGCAAGCTGCGGACGGAAGCCATGGGGGCGGACACCGTAGTGTGGCTGGCCATCTCCGCGGCCGCCGGACAGCAGCCCAGCGGCCTTTTCTTCCAGGGTAAGACCCTGTTAAAATAACAGTTCCACTATCCCAGCAGGGCAGGGCCTCCTTTACAGCACACACCCCCCAAAATAGACCCATGTAACCCTGTAATCGGTACATGTCGGATGGCTGACAGCTTGCTATTTTAAATGTTATAGTGGAGGAATACATTGAACCCGCCGTAGCACTGTTGACAACATTTGTGCGAACGCCCCTTTGCAATCCTTCACTATGAACAAAGACGAGTCAGAATCATGTGACAGTTGGGATACAGTGTTGTGGTTGGCTGCATATATTTAGCATTAAATAGATTCCAATAATTATCCAAACTACTCGTGTTTTTGTTTGGTTCCTTGCATTAAATGGACGGTGGCATCATGATTATGTTCTGTGTGTCCCTCCCTGCAGACCGTAAAGCCGTAGCCACGCACCTTCCCCTGGCCTGCTCCAGGTCCACCCCACAGGATGAAGAGAAGCTGCAGGCCACACTGGAGCAGCTCAGCAACAAGTTCAAACCCTGACCGTTCGGTGTAAAACCTCCTTGGTGTTTACCTACCAAGAACTCCCACTACAGCAATCACAGTATGGCCTGATGAACACTGTCATTAATAGAATGGAGTGGCCAATAGGACTGATAAGCCAAATCTATTTTATGTTTAACACCAATTCTAAGATTTCTATATAATGAAGTATCTATGTAGTTATTTAACCAGTTATGGGGAAACCCAACTCTAACATACCTCAAATTCAGTGTGAGCCTTAGCTAAGAGCAAATGGTGATGTTAATACTTTTTTTTTACTTACAATTATTTATTGATTAAAAACAGTTTTCAAACTGGTGACTTTCTTCATGACAGTGGCGTGTCTGTCTTGCCCTAGTCATGCATCATTGACTCATTTCAATTACAACAATGCGCCTCAATGGTCTGCGATCTAGAATGTCTGGGGTGAATTATCCACAGTGAATCTGAATCCGGCGTATTCAATTAAAGGAATATTGAGTGTGGACAATATTTGAAGTATGACAGAAAGCACCAAAGCATACATCAAGGCAAATATTTATTTAGGAAGAGTGTTGTGAACTATGACTCTGAAACAAAATACTTTGTTGAATGAAATGTACATTTAGCTATACATAGTTATTCTATAATTTGAGACATAATTAATGCATTTTTGTGAGCTCTTGTAAGGTATTCCACGAGCTTCATTACACCTTGAGCTGGGGTTGTCAAGCTCACGAAGGACCATTGGCCGTTTCAAGTATAAATTTGATAAAGATGAACATTAGAGAGTTACACATAGCAGCAATGCGTCACATATTACACTTTTTCATTCCTTGATTCAGTGCATGAACTTACTATATATTACGACCTCCACAGCCAAACAGGTAATCACGGAACATTAACATGTTAATTACATTTGTTTGAGTAGTGATGTATGTACATAATGCAAAAAGAGACAATAAGCTCGGTGATATACAAATATCTCTGCATGAGATTTACTGACCAAACAAATAATTTTACCATAAAACAACCATTGCGACCCTCTGTCCCCCAGTCAAGCCCCAAAATAAGCAAGGCTCACAAGAAAACATTTGGTTAATTTCCATGATATAATCTTCTTAAATTTGAGCCTAAATTCAATGATCGTTGGATGGATAGATCATGTGTTGCTCTACAAGACTTCATGTAATTTGGTCAAACATCAAAAGTTAAAGCTCTCCAGGTTCAGAAAGTGAAAGTTCCCCACAGCATCAGAGTTAACCGTCCGGATTGGCTATACTTTACAATGCATACAAGTAAGAAATAAATGACACTAACTGACCGAACTTCTCACTTTCTGAACCTTGTCCACCATGCCCCTTCTCCACACCCCCCCCACAGCCCATGTAAACCAGCTGGAGCTCAAAGCCCACATCCCCAAATGCCTTCTATTTGATAGGCTAGTTCAGCTAACATTGCGTCGTTCAACGACACAAAGCCACCATTGATCTGTACTCTGTCTCTCTCACTGTGACCGTACTGAATTCAAAGCAGAACGTGGCTCATTTTGACCACGGATAAAGTTTGTGAGGTAAAGCCTCAATCCAGGTCACTGGAATGCTCATTTCAAAATGTCCACATTGCTCTCTCAGCCCTTTCAATCCTGACGATACAGTAACACAACATTTAGGCTATAGTTTTAGCCTGTGCTCCTTCTCAGTAAAGTTTCATACATCTGAACTCGAACCTCGTCTGTGTTGATTAAATATTATGCTCCATTTGCGAATTGAGCTCAATGATGGATTGTATTTCCTGGCTGTTACCTTTGTGCTTCAATAGACAACAAAAAACAAACATAATTTCAATGCGTGATGATTCCATTCCTACTGGGACTTATTTTACAACCCGTTACCTGTTACAACACAAATCTACACTATTAGAGGCTTGATTTCAAATTCGCAGTTCAACCAGGAATGCCGTTAAATTAAAGTGTGTGGAAGTCCCCGCCAAGGAAGTCCGAAGTCCACATGGACACACACAAACTGTGCTTCCATCCTTCCCTTCTCTCTTTGCTCAGATAGGGGTGGAAGGTGCCCCATAGTTAACCTACCCTCATGTTCTGTATTGTTCAATGTTGGATTTTCTTCCTGTGTGTGTTCATGTCGTTTTCTACCTCTCTCTGTGTGTGTGTGTGTGTGTGTGTGTGTGTGTGTGTGTGTGTGTGTGTCCATGTGCATGTTTATCAACCCGTTGATACAGCAGCACTATCCTGGCTCCCTCCCCATCCCCCCTGTAGCAAAGTGCTGCCTGGTCCGCCGTGGGTCCGTGTCTGAACCAGGCGTCCTCTCCCTGTCCCCGTCTGATACGGTAGTCAGGACACCACGGGAGTCATGTCCCACAGCTGGAGACACAGAGAGGGAGAGGGACAGACGGCGAGAGGTTACATGTAAGGGATAATGTACAGCGACATATTCACAACAATGACCGGCTTACTGTACATTATATCACTTATTACACGGCTAGTTACTAAATAAATCAATAATTTCATTTGATTATAACAAAAAAAGTTATTTTATTGATTTCAAAATTACTTGATTGCTTCCGCTAAAAAAATTGACTGTTAGATACAGTTGGAACTGCGGCCATAGCAACTGCATAGTCTGCTATACATAGCAGCGGTCTGCTATACATAGCAGCGGTCTGCTATACATAGCAGCGGTCTGCTATACATAGCAGCGGTCTGCTATACATAGCAAAATGTAGTCACATCACGCGACACTAAAAACAACTCCATTGGAACGAAGGAAAGAGCATATTTGTTTTTAGAAAGCCTGAAATAAACACTGTCAGAAACTATGATGTGAGAACACTGAGTTTTCCCTGTGGAAACATGGGTGGAGCTGTAGAGGTTTATGGTCACTATAGGCGCATAACAGACTTTTATGGGTGGTTAGGAACTGTGGCCATAATATGACCCTCCTTTCTCACACCTCTTCTCTTATGATAAATATTAAACTGTTTCCAGACTCCAGGACAATTAATTTTGATCAACTTGGTTAAATAGGGTCATTTGATGCCAATTGGTGATGTTGCATCATGAATAATTGGTAACGCTTTACAATAAGGGTACACTACTTAACCATTAATTAACAATAGTTAATGCAATAATAAGCTTAACCAACAGTTAATTAACAGTTAAATAATGTGGCTAGTAATCATTTACTAATGGTGTTCATGTTAACTAAGGTAATGGTGTTCATGTTACCTATGGTATTAATTCATACAAAATGAAATGGGGTACTAACCCCCTAACCCTAACCCCTATGCTAAAGCTGTATAAAGAGTGACGATTCATTATGCTAGGAGGTACCAACGCATCGTAAGAGCTCCATCAGGGGACCCTGACCTTGATGACCTTGTCCGTCCCGGAGGTGAGCAGGTTCCCGGTGGTGGCTTCGTAGTGTATGTGCACGATGCTGTGCTTGCTGTCATGGAAGCTCGCTGTAGGCGCCCGGCTGGAAGCCACACATAGGAAGATACATGGAAATAAGCAGAGGGCACGATTGCGGACAAACTAATATACAAATATGAACATTATATAAAATAAAAAAAATAAATGAACTAAGTATATTTGTAGTTGTTAAAACGTATTATGACTAAGGATGAATTGATTTGATATATTATTACTCACAGCATGAACTTTTGTGAAACAAACCACTGATCAAGGTGTGTATTAAATACTGTATGTGTATTTATGTAGAGTCTGTTACGAAGCGTGACTCACTCCTCTTCCGTGATGGACTCGTGGCAGCTGTCACACACTCGCACCTCAAACTCAAAGCCCATGAGGGGGATCGTGGAGCGCTTGGACGAGCACTTCCCACACACCGCCTGCCCGCACTTCCTACAGTGGTGCTGGAGCAGAGAGAGAAAAACAAGTGACTTTACTCCCCTCTAGTGGACATAGAAAGGAACCGCATCTCCCCAACAAAATAAACAAGCCTGAGCCGGGGTAAATATTATTACTTGTCAAAGTGATAAGGGTGAGATCATTCAAACATAACATATCAAATTGGAATCGATTTTTGTTCAAGATAATGACACGCATGCTTTAATACCAGACTCATTATGGCTGATTTTGGGGGATTTGTTTTGTAAATATCTCAGTTTTTCAAATGGCAGCAATCAGATACAATTGCCTTCTATACCACATTATTTCTGATGGGTTTGCTCTAGTCAAATTACCATCGAGCCAGTATCACTCTGCACGTGGTCTGTGACAGGAAGCAGGGTAGCGGAGAGATAGAAACACATTACTCTCAAAGAGAAACCACAACTGCTAGCTCGCACAGCCTCTTTAAAAACAGCCTACAGCAGGCCAATCGTATTTCTAACCTGGTTAAACCCTGGTCTAAACGGACGTATAGAAATATTCTAGACAGGGAAATGTTTCAATAGAATAGGACATTAAATATAATAGAACTTTAAATAGAAAATTGTATGGTTCTGACATTTTGCACTGCAGGCACCACTACTTCCTGGCATTTTAAGAGGTATTAAATATGTCAAATGAACAGTAAGGTAAATGTACGGTACCTGTCGCAGGCCAATCTTCTTACTATCCCACATCTGTT
>OOFG01000191.1:0-25054 GCA_900323295.1 Molva molva | reverse complement strand
TACTGACTTACTGTATAGAGAACCGTTTGTATACAGTTGTGTGTGTGTAGGTTGAATCCATGATCATTTCAAATAACATCAGGGTATAATACCTGCTCGATGGGGTATTATTGCACACACTGCCTGCCTACCATCTGTCCAATCACTCCAGAGATGTGTTTTTCTGTTCCGTTGGTTTGCTACCTTGTCGAACATGCGAGGAGGACCGCGCCAGGTACCTGCCAGGAATGCGGTTCATAAATCATGATTCCCGCCATGTGAATCATTAATCCATGGATTAATGACATTGTTCCATGTCTTGTGCAGTGTGATTCCCCCAGAGAAACTAGAAGTAGCGGGAGAGGAGAAAGCCAGGTGATCACAATGGATACATTTGAATGGCATTTGGTTCGGAGAGGTTTTAAATAGCCGTCCAGACTCAAACACTCAAAACGGTAATAAATAATGGTTCAATACATACGTCAGCGAGACGTATGTATTGACGAGGGAAGAAAACGTAGACTGCACAAGAGCTGAAATGCCATTTTGCCAATGGCAAAGCCCATTCAATATCCTATTCAAAGGGGAAGAAATGGAAGTAACAACAAAGAAGGTATTCAAAATATCAGACTTCTGTTGTACTTCTCAACTCTGATGTTGTGCCCTTTGAATGTCAGTCATCTCCATGCCGTAGGGTTGTTGTGGTCCATTTCATCTTCAAGGTACTGACAGTGTACTACTTCCACCGAGGTGGACAAATGTAGCATGACTGACATCTACTGGTATCAGAATGTACTGCACCTCCGTCGTCCCATTTCAATTGATTACATTTGTGTTGACTTTCTGTAGCCGGCATTAAGAAGAAATCCAGAATTCCCGGGGTGATGATAACCCAGTTTGTAGTGGAGATTCCAGAGGGAAAGAGCTGCCCGGATTTCCAACGCAAACCAATATCATTAACCATCCAGGAAGGTGAGAGCTCGTTTGCTATTTAGTCATTTAGCACATGCTTGGATCTAGAGTGATTTACACTGAATGGTTTTTCAGATAACTGTCATTAATGACCAGGTAGGGTTAGGCATCTTGCAGAAGGATAGGATAGGAAGGATTGCCTAGAGTGGTAGATGGCGGACATTGTGTTCGACAGTACGTTCTGGCTGGGAGTCCCCGCCAGCCTGAGCCCTGAACATATGAGAATGCTATCACTGAAGAGTTGATATCTTATAAAGTGTACACCATTCAAGAAATCCACTGTGTATGCTGCAAATACAGGCAATTAAAAAAAAAATACAAACATGCTACACCAACACTGCACACCATTACCTTCCAGACATCTATCCATTAAGTGGCCATTCATACTCTATGGAAATAACAATGCAGTATTCGCACACGTCCAACAGGGAAGCTGGGCGTGTTCAAGGCCGTGGTGACGGGAGACCCCAAACCGGACGTCACTTGGAATAGGGCCAAGGGCGAGATCACAGACAGTGACAAATTCATAAGTAAATACGACGATACGTCCGGCGAAAACACATTGGAGGTGAGTGGTATATTTCAGCCACACGGACAGATGTACGCGTCACACAATGAATGAGCAGATAACTTGCATGTCGTTTGTATTGACCGACGTCATTTGTAACCAGATAAAGAAGGTGTCCCCCGCTGAGGCGGACACATACAAATGTTATGCTGTGAACGAATACGGCAGGGCCATCTGCACTGCCACCTTAAATGTGATCGAGGGTAAGGGTGACATTATGTTTTCATTGGATTGTGTGTGAGTGAGTGAGTGAGTGACAAAGACAGAGATAGAGAGGATACCTATAATAACAACACTCTTTCCTCTAGTTGGATTCAGGAAAGAGAAGGCTATGGAAGAAATGGATATTTGTGAGTAGCGGTGTCACTCGACTTTGCATTCATGTTGATATTCGTAGTAGCAACCTTACAATTAGTACTGTTGAGTGACAGATTTGTACTTAATTTTCCAGGTACCACAGACCCTGGAGAGTTTAGAAAAATGTTGAAGAAAAGGTAAGGGGATTGTCTGTGAACGCCATGAACCAAGACTGATCTTCCCAGCTGACTCATTTGGCATCTATAAACAATGTTGTCAAACTGGAATCGATTATTCTTAATATCGTAATATTATTCATAATATTGACCAGTCGAGTTATAAAAACTAAATGTGCTTGTTTTTCATGTACTGCTACGTGTTCCTCGGTCTACAACCCCTTGATTTTAGCAAAGAAGTGAAACCCAAAATCAAAGACGAGGGTGAAATCGATGAGAGGTTCTGGGAAATCATCATGAGTGCCGACCGGAAAGACTACGAACGCATCTGTCTGGAGTTTGGCGTCAAAGACTTGCGTCTGATTCTCAAGAAACTGGAGGAGAAGAAGCATGAGAGGGAGGAGGAGCAGTGCAAGGTTGGCAGACAGATCGCTGGTCACGTTACCTACGCCTGAGCATCTCTTACTATGCGTCACACTTTTATTTTATTTATATCATTCATTATTTACAACTTGTTCCATCCCATCTGGTGATGTGCATTTGTCATTGTCCCTCTGCCACATCAGCTTGAGCCATTAAAATCACTTGAGTTAGCCGGACTGTACTTGTCTGGTAGAATGATCTAATAAATTCTGCCATGCAACTCATTGGACCGAAAACTTATTGTACTTAGTGTCTCAAGATTAACACTCATCCACCCATGGCTCAATCAACCTGGAGATCATTTTACTTTCCTCTTCTCTCCTCTCAATCAATATAAGTCACATTGAACATTTTGTCACATTTTAAAAAAATGAAAAATGTTAATGTATATAATATTGTCTCATTTTAATTCCCATCCCATGTCATTCATTTCATTGTGTCTTTCCATGTTCTCCTGTTCCACCCCCACCCCACCCCACGTCAGTATATTGACTACGTCAAAAATCTCAGGCATGTTCAGGTCCGAGGGGACGGCTCAGCATCCTTTGAGCTGGAAATGGAGTTAAAAGATCCCTCCAGTAGAATATTCCTCTACAAGGTGAGATGGAGGATTTCTCAGGTGGAGAGGTGGAGACATTTCCTGTTTACTTCTGTTACTACTACTAATACTACAACCTTTCACCTAGCTCTATTAAATAGCCTTCCATCATCAAAATAACACTTGATATATTACGCTCATAACTCATTGGGATTCACCTCAAAATATCTTTGTAATGTTTTCAAAGTGTTTTAAGTGTATATTTGTTACTTACTTAAAGCTGCTGTACGTAATATGTGAGTGTTGTAAAGAAAGAGAGAGCAATAAGGAGCGGAAGAGAGCAAGATTTTGAAACCAAACAATCCCTTAAAATGTCCCCTCCCTCTCTGCTCCCTCCCTCCCTACGTTTCTCGCCTTTGAGAAGTGTTGTATTTCACGCACCTGTGATGGACAGGCAAGATGGATTCCCTGAATCAATCAGGGAAGAGATGCTCTCATTATCAGAAATTAGCCTGGAGCGTTCTAAACTCTAAATTGGCTCATACAGAGGCAGGCGCAGTCAAAAAATCTTAAATCTTACCTACAGCAGCTTTAAATGTGAAAACCATTGAAAAAACATTATTAGCATATTTAAATGTATAACTTACAATCTTCAGGATGGTGTGATGATTCCGTTTTTCGACGAAGCGACAAAGAAGCACAGCCTCAAGCAAGTTGGGAAGAAGCTGATCTTCAGCATCAATGACCTCATGCCGGAGGATGCGGGGTTGTATCAGGTGGACGTTGAAGACGTCAATCTTTTCTCAACAGACTTTAAAAGTAAGAATATTTTCAGTAACATAGCCTATATCAATACATTGCATTTCAAATGTCATTGGTTGCAGACCCAATGCACCTACATACATGTCACAAAATTTGCAATGTACAAAAAATATATATATACTTTTGAATACATTATATGTTAGACGTATCGACTAGATAAGGGAGTCATGACTTAATAATGTATTCCTTAAGAGCATTTACACAAATAATCTGTTAAAATTAAGAGCTGCAACAGGTGTTTTTATAGATTCATAGCTTCGCACAGCCAGGCTAGAGCCAGACAATTCAGGTGAGCTCGCGAGATTGAGGCTTGGTTTGCGGGGCTATATGGTTGATGCACGCTGCGCTCAATTAACTGAGTGGGAGAAAAATGCGTAAACGGACAACAAGAAACGGACAAAATCAAACAAAATAGAATTGCCGTTAAAGTTTCTGTGAACGTCACAAAAACAGCAATTTATTTTTAACAAGATTAAAACCGCACTGTTGGCGTGGCCTGGTGTATAAAGTTGCCAATCTAGGTAAATTACAAGTTTGCCTACCTGTCCAACAGGCCCATATTAGGTTATAAGCCCTTCAGCGGTTGCAATACCTGACCCACCACGACAATATTTATTCCAGATTTTTCACTACTTTAAACTAACCACTTGCTCTCTGCATAGTTGTCGCTTCGGGTTTAGCCCTGTTGCCGTCACTGATTGGTTAGAACAGATAACCCCCTTGCGTCTAATTTGACATGGTAGACCAGAAAGTTAAATAAGTAAACCAATAAACTAAACCACCACCATTAATCTTAAAAAATAAACGTTTTACCTAATTGTATGGGATTTGTCCCTGCCTAAAAGTATTATGTATGCCTTGTACAAGCTTTAATCATAAGCTAAGTGCATTATAACTTAACATTTCTTTTCTGGTTCCTATAGTTCCCAACGTGAACTTTGTGGTCAAAATCCAGGAGGTGAAAGCCCAAGAAAGAGAAGACGCTCTCTTTGAATGCGTGCTGAGTCACCCTCTGCCCAGGATCAGGTGGATGGGTAAGAACAACCCGCTGGAGGATGGAGAGAAATACAGCATCACTGTATCAGAAGACAAGCTGATCCACAGTCTGTTGATCAAGGACTGCAAGCAGCTGGACAAAGGCATCTATGCAGCTGTTGCAGGCATCAAGTCGTGCAGCGCTTGGCTGGTTGTACAAGGTATACATTTTAGCTCTGGTACAACACACAAATGTGCTTCCATGGTTCACCTTTGCAGGGCTAAATATTACCACACGGTTGTGTTATTGTTTTCCATCCTGGTTACACCTGATATGTCCTCAATGATGCTTCTGAGAAGAAGAGGGTTATTGTCTTATGCGTGTTACAGTGGTACTTTCAGAAATACATTGTTTTAATAGAGCAATCGATGAATTTCAATCCAATCAGTCATCATTTACATTTAGTCATTTAGCAGACGCGTTCATCCATCAGGGATATTGGACAAAAGAGGGAGTTTTCATACTAATTTTAATATCATATAAGTTTGAGACGGGCTTAAACTTTGACAGCATGTTGGCCTATACAGCAAGAACGTTGTGGATCGAGCAGGACTCTGACCCTCTGTCCTCTCCTCTAAGCCGACACGGAAGCGGCATCCGGTGGGAAAAAGGCGTCTCGTAAAACCACCTCTGCCCGCGGAGCCGGGGTGGACCTCAACAAAGTGGCAGAAGAGCAGAGACTCAGGCTGCAGGAGGAGAGGGAGAGGATGGAGGCAGCGCTGAAGGCTAAGAGAGAAGCAGAACTGCTGGAGCTCAACAAAGCCTCTACTGACGGAGCCGAAGCAGCTGTCGCCGACGGATATTGTAAAGACGGCAAAGAAAGGGGGGGCGAGAGTCAAGCAAGTGCAAAAGATGAGAAACCAGGAAGTAAAATCAAAGCAGAGGCCTATGGCTTAGCGGCAAATGGATCAAATATGAGTGATGTGTCAAAGAGGAACAACACATCAAAAGGTTCAAGTTCAGCTGGTGGTTCAAAAGAAGACTTAAAACCGACAGATGGTAGTAAAAGTGGAATGGGCACCAAAACAGGACAGCAGGGTTCCTTCAAGTCCAAAGGTAAGTCCAACTCACGTAATATACGTGATTTCTTGCAACATATATAGGTCTGAAATCAGAAATGTGACTGGAAAAGATTAGTGACTGCCACTTTAATGTTCCGGTATGGTATTGTTATATTATGTTATTTCCATGCTGGTGACCTTTCTGGTTACAGATATTAACCACCAACCATTAGACAAAGATGCTTACTCTAAAGCACAAGACATCAAAGACCTGTGCAGTAAAGATGGCTCAGACGGGTCAGAGCACACTGGTGAGTTTGAGCAACTAACCATCAGGATTGAATTATTAGAGTACCTAATTTAGTTTGATGGACGAGTAATGTTACAATGTGATGGGAATGAGTTTAGTATTTGTTTTAGTATTGAACGTAGTAGTATTTAAATCCAAAGGAAATCAATGACTTGAAGGCAAGTATCAACTGTAGGCCTAGGTTATTAGTCTTTCATGCATTATCACAAAGCAATTGATGATCAATTATTTATATATTTAATTTATATTAATTTATTTTATGTAATATGAATATCTGGACTTGTAATTATTTGATATCTGTATTATATTTCAGTTCAAACAATCATTAAGTATTGTTTTACTTTTCAGGGGAAAGAGCAGCTCTTCATGATCCAAATGGGACAAAAGATTCTCGGTTTGCAGAGAACAGCAGCATGAAGATTCACAGCACCATAACAGGTCAAATATTTCATATTGCAAAGTAACAAAATGCCATTGAAAGGTAATGGTAAATATACCTATCATATATGACCTATGTCGTCCATAGTATCTACCCTACCCTTATTCAAGCTGGTCAGAGTGTATTACACAATCTAATACCATCTGGAAACCATTTCCTTCCTATTTTAACACTCTTTTCTTACAAAATGCATGGTTACAGCATAATACGATGCCATACAAAATATGAAATAAGATAAAAACAAAGACCTGCTGTTTGACTTTCTCCAAAGGTATAGATTTTTTTACAGTTTCCTTTTATTTGGAATGGAAGTATGTATGTACTTCATCCTGCGGATGTATTTTGAACCGTGTTGACATGACGTACAGGAGCGTGACAAGGAGGGGGCCTGCAGGAGGCAAATATTCTACATATGAATTAATGATAGGTTCTACACTTCTGCATGCATCATTGTCAAATAAATGATTAACAAGATTTCTAATGCTTGACTGATCTCTGTTCAGCCCCAATACAGTACATACATTTTGTTATAGATTGTATGTCTCTATTATATTGTGCAAATATTAAAATGTCCAATGGACCATTGTTCATTCCACAGATTTGACGAATGACAAAATGATGCAGGATTCAAATAAAGGAGGGCATTCAGAGGTGAAAACCAGCTCCTCTGGTAGTGATGGGCATTCTGATACCAGTAGCACCAAGCAGATACCAGGTGAAGTGTTTGATCCTATGTTAAACAGAATTCTCTAATAAGAGTTAAAACTATGACGCAAAAATATGTCTGAAATGTATGACAACAGCCACACATATATGTATATGGTATATGTTTCCATTTTGTTCTGTTCTATGTCTCTGAAAGCACTGGAGGAAATGGAGTGAATGTGTATTGTTGGCATAACCAGTGTTCCCTTTTGTAGTAGAACAAAGCAATGTGGATGGTTGTAGCCCGGATCAAAATCACTTAAGTGGATCTGAGGGGAAGGAGGTCTCTCGTGCGTCTGTGGAGTCCTCAGGGCTGGCGAGACCAAGCCGAGGGGCCCTGTCTGGTAAACGGCTGCATGCATCCAGGAGCTATCCAGTAGATGTAGCCAGTAGATGTAGCCAGTAGATGTAGCCAGTAGATGTAGTCATGATAGCAATTGTCACAGTTTTAAAGCGATGGACGACTGGATCTAAAAACATAAAATAACCATAACATACCACAGAGGGATGCATCCACTACACACCTACCGGATATCTTGATGTTAAAAAGTGTATTAATATACATATCAAAGTCCATTTATAAACTCAGTCTCTTGCTCCTGGCTATGTTGCCAGGAGGAAAAATAATCACTTAATCACATAATTTGAATAACATTAGAGATTTCCGTTGTCCATTTCTTTAACTATACAATATAAAAAGCAAACCCTTATCATTGCTTATTTGTACCCTTTGTGGACATACACATTTTTTTAAGTAGACAATGCAGACCAAAGCATTGAAAGTGAACATGATGAGACAGAAGATTCTGCTGCGAAGGCAAAGCGCAAAAGGCAAGGCCCACTCCTACAAGACTTGGTCATTGGTAAGTAAAGTGTGTGTTGGTGCTTTGAGTACATTCTAAAACTATTGCAATGATATTTCAAGCTTTCAGGCTGGACTATAGAGCCGCAGAATCCATTTGAACAGAGCAGATATGTTCTGTGGCCTGTGTCAGACCCGGGGGTTCAGTTTGTCAGTGGGCTCTCTGATGTGAACGCCATCCTTGGAGGGACCGCAGAGATAATGTGTAAAGTGAACAGTGACGACTGTGAAGGAGCCTGGTTCAAAGACAACCAGAAGGTCAGTCCGAAACCGATTGATTTAACTTGCACAAACAAACAACAAACTGATTTCCCTTTTTTTATAATCTTATCTGGGAAAGAACAGCATACAAATTACATTCTGCCGAATTATTAAATAGTTTTCTCGATGCTTTAATCCTATTTGAACGTGAATGCTTTAATTGTGTCACACTATCAAAACCGTTGATTCTCATTTGTATTTTGACCATCTGGTCCGCCACAGTTATCAGAAAATGAGGATTTTCTAATAACCAAAGACGGTTCAACCCATAAGCTGATAATCAGCAACTGCAAGGAGGAGCACTCTGGGAAGTATCGCTTTGAAGCAGACGGCCGCAAGACTGAAGCAGTTATCTATGTCAAAGGTCTGGATACTATCTACAACATTACATCATGTGTTTTTATTTTATATTAATATATATTAATAATCAGGATTAATATTGGTAAATCAATACATTTGCATGTCCGATGCTAATGTCGATGTTCCCGACGGTGGACTGAAGGTAATAATGTTTTTCTGTTGCCACATCATTGTAAGAGTAGTTTCTTTGCAGACCCCCCGAGGTTTACTGAAGAGGATCTGAGTGTGTTCAGTAAGCCCGTGGTCATCAAGGTGGGGCAGAACGCAGTCTTCCAGCTACCCTTCCATGGCCAGGAGCCCATGAAGATGCAGTGGTTCAGAGAGGGCGAGGAGCTTGTGGAGGACCACGGCGTGAAGATAGAGAGGTGTCCCGCCCACAGCCGCCTGCTGCTCAGCAGGTGCCAGCGGAAGGACGCCGGGGAGATCAAGTTCCGGCTCAGGAATGATCACGGGACCACGGAGGTCATCTCACAGCTGGTCGTGCTTGGTGAGGGATTCAGTTCGGGGAGAGTATGAGTTAGTGTCAGAAAAGGGAAGGTCAAGGCAGGCTATTTCTTTCACAGTTTGAACCAGAACTAAGCTCTTGTGCTTATTGGTGTTGGTTACTTTTAATAATCTGTGAACCGTTTAAAACAGACGTTTTAAACAGTTTAAAACAAATATTTGGACCATTAGAAAAGTACCAATCTATATTAATTGGATTTCTGTGGCAATCTCCTCTGGCAAAAGCCTTTTAGGGGCCAAAATATGTAATCTTTATGTAATCCTAGAATGCTAAATATAACACACATTATTTATACAATTAGTTAATTTTTTTAGAGACATACCCAAATCCGCCATTGCAGAAATAATGAGCTTTTCCGCATGCCATTATAACCGATCAAACGAAGACCCCAGTGTCCATCGATTGCAGCTGACAGCAAATTAAACCAAAATGGCTCTGCTGTCCCCTTCCAGACAGACCCACCGTACCCCAGGGTCCCGCCGAGGTTGTGGACAGCTCACCCACCGCTATTGAATTCAAATGGAGACCTCCCAAAGACAACGGCGGGTGTCCATTGGTGAGCTACATGCTGGAGCGCAGACAGGTAGGGCGCAACACCTGGAAGAAGCTAGGGGAGGTCCCGGGAGTGCCCGGGTACCGTGACAACAATGTGGAGCACGGCCGTAAATACTGCTACCGTATCCGTGCGGTGAATGCAGAGGGGGTGAGCGACGTGATGGAGACCGACGACCTCCAAGCCGGAACGTTAGGTGAGCCATTGAAATGTCTGTTGCACAACTTACAACAATATAGATTGGCATATTTTCACTGTAGACTTTTGTCTTTATAGACTGTACTACTGAATTTGTCAAAACCATAGAGTTTTCCATTTTGATATTAAACAAATGCCCTTTATAGCATATATCATTTTGCAGATGAAGGCCATTAAAAAATGATCCTGTCCCAAAAGTAATGAGATGAATTGTGCATTGATGTTGAATGTCATGTGAACTCTTGCAGCATTTCCCGGTCCTCCAGCGCCGCCCAGAGTTGTCGGTGCCTCCAAGGACTGCATCACCCTCTCCTGGGCTCCTCCCAGCTTCACAGCCGGCTCCCGCATCCTGGGCTACTCTCTGGAGAAACGCAAGAAGGGAAGCAACCTCTGGAGTTTAGTCGGGGAACTCATTACAGGTCCGACATTCTCCACACAGCCTAGTTTCGGCCTTTTCCTGATTTGTTTTATTAGTAATAATTCGAATAAATTTTATTTACAGCACACTTTTTTTCACTTTGCAAGTTACAAAGTGCTTCACAAGATGAAAACAGACACAGTTAGGAGCACAGTAACTGAGACTTGAAAATAGAGATAAATAAAATGAATTGCCCATATCCCAGCCAGTATGTAAAATAAGAAAGTAAAATGTAGAATAGAACAAAATAATAATAAATCAAATAATAAAAGCCTTTATGAAAATGCAAAGAATAAAAAGAGAAAAAAACAACAACAAAGAAATGCAAATTGCATAAATATGATGCGTATGATTACATAAACCCTGTCTTAAGTGGTGAGTCTTTAAGAGAGATTAACACTTGTACTCCCCACCACCACACAATCCAATATCATCCTTGACCGGTGCTAAGAAACCAAACTATGTTATGTGTTGTTATTTCTAGAGAAGACGTATGCAGTGAAGGACGTTGTGGAAAGCATGGAATATGAATTCCGACTGGCAGCCGTCAACCTATCAGGAGCCGGTGAATTCAGCAACCCCTCCGAATTCGTTTTCGCCAGAGATGCTAAGAGTAGGTTCTCCACCTGTTCCTAGAGCAACAATAAGACTTACGTTCACTGACATCAGGTACAATGCTGGAATCTACGTCTAATCTGTATCCCCAGAGCCCCCGGGTAAAGTCACGGACCTGAAGGTGACGGACAGGTCGTACACACACCTGTCGTTGGCGTGGACCAAGCCTGAGCCTATAGCGGGGCTCCAGGACGAGGCCCAGGGCTATCACGTTGAGATCCGCCCGGCCGAGTTCGCCGAGTGGTCTCGCTGCAACGTCACGCCCTCCATCCTGCCCTCGTACTCGGTGAAGGGGCTCCGGTCCATGGAGATGTACTGGGTCAGGGTGATCGCTGCCAATGAGGGGGGGGAGAGCCCTCCTGCGGAGCTGCAGAATTATGTCCTGGTCATGCCGTTGCCCGGTAAGTGGGTCTCACGATACACCGTGTTTTGTTACATTTTGAGGGTCTCAGTTTTATGCTTCATATTTGAAATTCTTGAAATGATCTCTATAGTGACTGAATCCCTCACTTATGTTACAGGGCGCTGCAATGATTAGTACATATGGAATGATAATGTAACAAGGACACTGTAGTGTTGGTAAAGTGTAACCATTTATGGTTATTAATCCACCATACTTTCCTGCTTGCACTTATGGTGTTACACACAATTCTTGGCTACTGTTTCCCTTAATGTTGGCTAGTTCTGTGAAGTTACGCTCCACTGTTCCAGGCGTTAGTCCTTGGGGCAGTCACCTTGTCATTTACTTGTGTTTACTACATCCATATTTCAGTGAGGCCGCGGTTCACAGACCAGAAGATGAAGAGTTTTATGGTGGTCAGAGCTGGGAACTCTGTAAGGATAACGGTAAACTTTGAGGTGAGGTTGCACTTTATTCAACTACATGAGTTATATGACTGTACTTATTCAACCAGCTAAAGTCTCATTGAGATTTAAAAACCTATTTTTCAAGAGAGACCTGGCCAAGAAGCAGTTTAAAACAACATACTGTAGGCTAAAACAAGCAGCAATGAACCAAAACGGACAGGAAACATGTATACACACATAACCTCTTACTGTCCACCTTATAAAAAACAATCTTCTTACACTGATGAAAGAGGTTAACGCGTGTGTCGGTTGCAGGCCTCGCCAGTGCCCCAGGTGTACTGGCTGAAAGACAATGTTCCTGTGGCAAAGAGGGTCACCGTTAGCAACTGCGACAGCTCCTCTCAGCTGCTGATTCCCTCCTCCGAGCGCTCCGACACAGGGATCTACTCCATCACTGTGAAAAACCTGGTGGGGCAAGAGACCTTCAGCCTGGAGGTCAGGGTGACAGGTAAACACTGACTGACCATAAACCTTTCTGTTTGCCTTTGACAACACGCCGTTAAAGATGTAAAGATGGGCCGGCCGGTGGCTCCACCCAGTAATGCCTTTACCTCACAGGCGATACGCAGCATAAGCAGTACCAGGTTCCACCCGCGGCCCTATGCTACGCCATGCTATGTCATTACCTCTCTCTCAACCCCCTTCCCTGTCCCCCTCCACTCTCCTGTCCATAAAGGCATTAAAAAACCCATAAAATGTATCAAAAAAATGTATAAAAGCTGTAATGATGAACATGGTTCAATCAGTCAATTTCCAATGTCTTTTGTTCCAGACGACCCAAAGCCGCCCGGACCAATCACGCTGGAGGAGAAGGTCCCCGGCACGGTGACGGTGTCCTGGGAGCCCTCTCCCGACGAGCGGCGGGACGACCGGCTGCACTACGCCGTGTGCAAGCTGGACTCCACCAGGCGGACGTGGAGCACGGCGGCCGACCAGCTGTTCAACAACCAGCTGACCGTCTGCAACATCATGCTCGGCCGCGAGTACCACTTCTGGGTGTACGCCAAGAACGACATGGGCACGTCGGCGCCCTCCGTTTCCCCCACGTGGGGGACGGAGAGAAAGAAAGGTGCGGAGCGCTGGGTTTTTATTAGCCCGTATTCGCTTTCTGTCGTTTGTGTTCCAGCGCTCACTGATGTCCGTCAGGGCTCAGGGCGAGGAGCCCGCATGCAGACACATTTAGAGACAGTGGTTCAAATTAAAAGGTACTTTGGAGGAACAGGAGCAGACAGGCAGACAGAAATATGCAGACAGGCAGATACAGGTTACAGGAACAGAGAAAAGAAGGCAAAGGAGGAACAGAAGATGCTGACTAACAAAAAAGAAACGTGTCTGCACAATGGACTTATTCACAATGAGGAAATTATTAATAGAAACAAGGAGGTTGCCAATGAAGACATCTAAAGGACAAACCAGGAACTACACTGGGACTCGGGGACTTATTGTAAATGGGACAGCCATACATCTTAATAGCACATTATTATCTCACCTGCAGAATGAGTTCACCTCACTCCCTTCCTCCTCTGTCGCAGAAAGGTTTGTGGTCCACGCGCCGACCCGGAAGGACCCTGACCCACGCTGTGCGCCGTCGTTCATCGTGCCGTTGAAATGCCACACGGCACCCAAAGGCTACGAGTGCTACATGAGCTGCGCCGTCAAGGGGAACCCCAAACCCCGCGTCACGTGGTACCGCAACAACATCAGCCTGAACACCAACACCAACTACTACATCTCCGACATCTGCGGGGTGTGCTCCATGCTGATCCTCCGCGTGACGCCCAAGGACGTGGGCGAATACACCATCATCGCTGAAAATGCCCTGGGTCGGGCAGAATGCTCCACTACCCTCAGTGTCATAGGTGAGGTGGGGGAGGGGGCAGGTTTTACCATCAGAAAGGTGTTTTGGGAAATATTGAAAAAAAATTGAATTGCTGCTTTGTTTTTTCTTTTTCCCACAGAGTGAAGATTTGAAGTTGTGAGCCACCGATTTATATATAACTATTATTTATAACACTCTACTTTATTTATGACCCTTGTATTTATTTATAATGCACTCAGAGACAGGCTGACAGGCTTCACACCGTGAGGTGTCACAGCCACACAAGGCCACATCCACCCGTCTTGCTCATGGACACCTCAATGCCTTGATTTCCACAAATTGAGTAATCAAACTAGCAATCCTCCTTTTGACAGACACCAGGACTTGTTCAGCCCCCTGAGCTCGCTGACACCGCTGGATTGCTCCACAACAGGAAGATTCCCAATAAATAAAATAACACGCAAACAGTGTTTTTCAATAATGCATGGATCACGTACTACGCATACTCACGTATTGAGTGTACATTGATCCAATAAGCTGTATGGGATTGTTGTACGGACTGAATGGATAAGTGTTAAGTTCCATTTTATAATGATATGACAACAACAAAATTGTAAAAGGGTACAACATTTAAAAAATCTTTGTTGGCATGCTTTTGGCAATTTGATGCATAATGGCCCTTTTCCAGACTTGGTATCTATCCACATTTCTGCATGGAGCATTGTTCTTCCACTAATCGTTTTTAAGGGCATGAAAAAAAGAGGTAGGCCATGTGTTATTCAGCAGTGTAAGCTGGATACAAGATTTATGTAAATAAGCACAGTTGAATGGGTGGGTGCTTCCTCTTTTCACCTCAGTAGTAACCTGAAGTACCCCTAGGGGTAGTTCCCTCTTCTGAGAAACAATGGCCTAGAATGTGAGATTGCATAAGCTTCCAATGGCCATGTGTGACAGGATTTTATACCTTTGCTGTATATTTAATTAGAAGTTGCATTTAGTTTTTATTATTGCAGTCTGGGCTGTTTATTTTAATGTGGTGAGGTTATCATATGCCTACAGAATAGACTTTACCAGAAAAATAAAGAGTTTTGATGATTAGGCCTATGGTATTTTGAGATTAAACATTATACATAATAAACGTAAATTGTAATTCAACCAATGTGGCATTTTGTTAATAACTGGTGAGGTTTATTCCATGAAAGAGCACGTTGTGAACATTTCAGCCATTCACAGTCGGTGGGCGGAACCGACGACCCGCCCCCTACACGCTGTTCTCCCTAGCAAACCAGTCTACCCACCGGGTACACGCCTCCCTTCACTTGTTCATCTCCACCACAACGCAGAACTTCAGGCTTTTCAGGCTTTTCGGTACTTGTGCGGATTAAATCGTGCGAGCCGTTGGTGTCAATTAAGCTGATAGGGTACTTCACGGAGGGGACGGAGACGTTTTATTTAAATCATTACCCGTAGGCTATCGTTTGGCGACACAATTTTTTTGACGCTCCAGGTCGCAAAGGTTCTTCTTTCGCTCTTTAGAACATTGTGTCCTCCTTTTTGAAATGACAGCTAAACATCGAAAGCCGAAAAGCCAAAAGCATGAAGATAACTTTTTCAAGCACGATTCTCCAGAGTCGGAGGTTCGAGACGGAGGAAACACTTTCACCCTGTTATTTATTTTATTTCTAATGATCGTAATTGGAGGTGCTAGTATCTCGTGGTTCTGCTTCCAACAGCACCAAACAATAACCTACTTGAATGACAATTTCATGGGAATGCAGATGAAAATTGTGAAACTTCAGTCCTCTCAGGAAGAAATTCGACAGTCTAATAAGGTAGGAGGTCTTTACTTTATCTATATTCATTTACATAGGATGAAGGATATTTGGTGTCATGTGACCATTTATAAAAAATCTGACTCGCCTAAACACAAGGCTGCAGTCTTGCAAATGGCAAGTAGCAAGAGGAGTCCAGTTCTGCTCTATCAAATTTCTAAATGTCTGGAAAGTCATTGGGGTGTGTAAAGCCTACAAATGATTCTATTTCTAACATCTTGACAAGGTGAGACACAGCTGCTTGAGTTTGTAATGGGAATTATCTTTGACCTACATTTGCACAGTGTGGACCTAGGCGTTTTCTGTGATTCTTATAATGAAATATTTAATATCTGCATTACTACTGCTAGGGCCACGTGCCACTTCAGTGGCCTATACACCAGCTTGCCTGTTGTAAAAATAGTACTCCCGAAATACAAGCCAGTAGTGTGCCAAGGTTAAATTTAGACTGTCACTTCATTTCACCAGTTCAGAGTTTTCTTGCAGGCCTCCATGTGTGAGGAAATCGTGATTTAAAAGTGACGTTAAATTAAAATTGTAATATTTGGTATGGCCAGTGGTCAATGTAGAACATATGGACATTTTCAACGATAAGTGTCCTGAAAAAAACTTGGGTATAATAAAGCCGAAACAATACTAGTAGTTGTTCCCCTTACCTTTTTGTGACCCAATAAACTGCATTGAAGAATTTATTGAATTGAAAACATCACTAAGCATTCAGAGATTATCAAGTTACTACAGCACACACTAGTCAAACATCATTAAGCATTCAGAGATGGGTAAGTCTACTACAGCACACTCTAGTCAAACATCATTAAGCATTCAGAGATGGGTAAGTCTACTACAGCACACACTCAGTCTGTGTGCACATGCTAGAGAAAGGAATGTGTGTGCATGTCCCAATATTTTCCAAAATACACTAGTAGCCAGTGTTTTTCCTAAACAAAACCTACATAAACGTATGTAAATAAAATAAATATGGTAGATGTTGGAACCACGACCGTTTGTGGTCCAAAATAAGTTTGGGAATGAGAGTATAAACCCTGATAGGACCTTAATAAGAATTGACATAAAACTGACTTCATCATCTCCACCCCTGCCATTTGTCATCTTCATCGCAGGAGCACTCATCGGACGGCGTGGAGAACCGCTTGAATGCCCTGGAGGAGTCCTACGCCCTGGCCCAGAAACAGGTGGGCGTCGCCATGGCCACGGCGGAGCAGCTGAAGACGTCGGACCTGCCCGCCCAGGTGCTCTCCCTCCACACCGAGATGAAGGCCCGCCTGGCCGAGATGCAGCAGGCCACCGCGTCGGCCGAGCAGCTGGGCCAGCTGCACGGCGCGCTGCAGGGGAAGAGCGAGGAGCTGGAGGTGGTCCGGCTCCAGGTGGAGGGCCTGGGGGCGCTCGCCGCCCAGCTGGCCCAGAGGGTGGAGACCTTGGCGGGGGGACTGGGGGAGGCGCACGCCTCCCTGGACGTGCAGGCAGCTGACCTCCGGGAGCTGAGGGAGCAGCTGGAGGCAGGCGCTCCGGAGGCTGCTACCGTCAGGTACGTTTCGATACCGATGGGGGGGTAGATAGCTCCCATCCTCTGACCCATAAGATTGTGTTGACATTGTCAAAGCCCTTTTGTCCGCGACCGGCTGAGTGCGCTGCTCTGAATGTTTTTGTCTTACTCCAGGCTACTGTGAGAGGGCCCTTTTTGATTCATCGTGTGATTTGTATCAACATGCCCGTTGTTTTGAGGGTTTTTGAAGTTGGTTCCCATTTCAAATTCCAGCACTGGTGCAGCCCTGTGAACGTCGCAATATTGTGGTTCACGTTGTAGCTGTTTTGCGCAAGATGGTAGAATCCTTTTAAAACTATTGTGTTGTAAACTTTTTACCTTCAGTGAGTAAAGTTAAGAAAGAAGAAAATAAAAGTGTGTGTTTTACAGTGAGACACTGGATCCAGAGCTTCCCAGCAGTGTCGAGGAGGACCCAATCTTGGTAAGTCACAAACATTTGTTTATATTTCATGGACGTATTTGTGAAAGAGGTGTTGCATCTGAAGTTGCATGTTTCTGCTTACTTTAAAGCTTTCATTTGGTACAATAAGTGTGATTTTATAGAATCTATTTAACCATATATCCAAGCCATTGACCAACACTGAAAATCTTGAAAAACCAGTTCACCAAGAATCCTTTTCGCTTCAACGTCACGAAAAGGCCCACATTGTCCCTTTTACTATCTTTATCCCGTTTGTGTCCACTGGGGACTAGAATGAGATCATCCCATTAACTTAGACTAATTTCCTGGTGTGGATTCTCACATCCAGTCCATCGACATGTTGGCTATTGCATCCACATAATCCTACACTGTGTTTTAGGTCTTTGCTTTACATACCAGTACTCTGACTGTAACTGATTAGCTACTTGGCGCTCTCAGGAATTTGATTGTCGTAAATGTTTCTAGTGTCAACGAATCACAAATCTTTCGTTCTGTCTGCTAGCCTGAGAGTGAGGCTCCACAAGATGAGAAGGTAGAGGCGGCCCCCTCAGTGGTAGAAGAGGTGGCAGCACCACCGCCACCACCACCACCACCAGCGGCTGAGGAGGTGGTGCCCGCAGCTGTAGATGTAGAAGAACCAGAACAAGAGGATAATGATGATGAACCACAGCCTGAGGAGGAGCAAGCAGCACCACCCGCAGCCCCGGTGGAGCAGGAGGCTGCTGAGGCAGAGCTGGGTAGTAGCGAGGTCGTGGAGGAACAGGCAGCGAAGGAAGACTTGACCGCCCCACCGACAGAGGAGGTCGTCGCAGAGGAGCAGGTAGAGGAGGTCGTCGCAGAGGAGCAGGTAGAGGAGGTCGTCGCAGAGGAGCAGGTAGAGGAGGTCGCTGACGATGGGGAGGAAGAGGAGGCTGCAGAGGTAGTGGAGGCTGAGGAGGAGGAGGAGGAGGAGGAGGAGGCTACCGACGAGGATGCTGGGGAGCAAGAGGTGGCTGCGGAGGAGGATCCGGAAGAGTCTGCGAAAGAGGAGGAGGAGGAGGATGTTGAGGAGGAGGAGGTGACTGAGGAAAATAATATTGCTCCCGAGGAGGAGACTGAAGAAGATAATGTTGAGGAGGACTCTCTAGTTGAGGAAGAAGAGCATCTTGAAGTATCCGAGGAGGGAGAGGAGGAGGAGAAGGAGGCGGTATCTGAAACGGAGCAGGAAGCAGGAGAAGTGGAGGAGGAGCCAGAATTGCGTACTGTAGAAGAAGATGATCTGGATCAAGCCAAGGAGGACTGTAAGTCAGGCACACTGCAAAACGTTGCTGTTTTATGCATTCGTTTTTTCATTAGTTGGGCTTATTATGGTCACTGAATAACACAAATATACTTTGGGGACCTATATTGACGATGAGAAATTAATCAAATCTTTACCGTTTCCTTTTTCTTTAGAGCGGTGTGCGACGTATGCAGAGGGGACAATGTTCCACAAATGATGAATGGACAGTCTACAACATGGCGACAAGGGAGGGATGATACCCTGGACTACTGGAGCTTAAGTGCAGTATGCACATGATGGCATTTCTCTCGCTGGAAGATCAGGTCGCATTCAGCACTGAAGCTTCCGGTACCTCAAAATAATGTGAGCTCAGAGGCTTCAAGTTCGCTAATAAGTTATTCAGGGTTCCCTTGCCAATATCAACCCCAAGAGCCTTAATCTGTTAAGAGTACAGATGTTTCAACACGACGCCATGACAAGTTCAACATCGCATACTTCACCTACCATAAGAAAAATAACTAGACACCCTTGTTAACTCATTTGAAGCCATTTATCTGTTTGTTGTGTCTTGGTAGCAAAAAGACTCAGAGTATATGCTGTGTGCTATGAGATATTTGTTTACACTAGAAGGCTGCTGACACATACACCTTAAGTACTAGTATAAGAAGGGAAACATAATTCTAACTAATCTGTCTCAAATGGTTTTCTTATTGATTTCTTTTTTGTTCATTTTTTCATGTCAGGTCTTTCATCCTTTCAATACATAATGGAATACAAGGGGAATATAATTGGTTTCACAGTTCCAACCAGAAAAAGAAAAAAAACACAAACACCTGCATATATGTTTATTTTTTATTTTTACCGTTAATATTTTTAGTGCCTATGCACTACATGCCCTCATCCCAAGCCCCGCCCCTTTGTATTGTTCAATAAACTTTTTTTGTTTTCTACTATCGGATCTGTCTTTTGATTGGCAGTTGGGTGTATATATATTTTTTTAAATGAATGTAGGCCACATTGGACAGTATTATAGATAATGCAGAAGTATAGCCCAAATAATACCATTTCACCAGTGTTTTGAACGGATGCCTCAATACAGTTTTATAAACTTCTGGAAAAATGTATTTTGATATTATAATAAGCTGCAGTTTTATTCAGGGAACCACTGTGATTCTAGTAAATCAGCCAATATGTGTTCGCTAGGCATAAAATTATATATATACTACAGTATAACATTGAAGGCATGTGACAGAGTGAGGAAGACCGCCTCAGGGGCATCCACATCCTGGAAGTGTCATGGACCCATTTCAATTAAGTATTGAACATGGAAGAGGCACAGTTGATATGATATATACTTATTTAACTAAGCTGCCTTTTCCATCTTTATGTAGTTACAGAAAGAGAATTTGTTGTTTTCGATAGGAACATTAAAGAACAAGGATATTAATGTAGTTGACTTTCCTATGGCATTGAAAATACTCTGCAGTTATAGTCTACATATTGTTCTATCTATATAGTGCTATCGTTTAGTGTGCTGTGTGTTTGTAGCAAAGTAACTGCTCTGCAGAATGTAGCTGTTTAGAAATGCTTGCGTCAGACCTTGTTGGATTGTCCTGTCGGTAAGGACGAGCTGTGTTACGCATCCATAGGGAGGTAGTACTCTCCCTCTCCCTCCCTCTCTCTCCCCTCTCGTCCGGTACTCTCTTCCTCTCCTCACTCTCACAAAGTCACCGGCCTCACCCGTGTGTTTCCGCTGGAGTCTCAACGTGGCTCACTATTACTCTGACCATGCAAACGCACCTCCCCAGGTAAGCTACAGCTACCCCGACTCCTGTTTTACCCTGAAGTGCTGCTTCCAACTGGCATTTGTTTTCAAACGCTGCTTTGCTTTCAGCTAATGTGATCCAGATTTCTGGATTAAAGTAATCTGAGGAACTGAATCAATTTTGCAGATTGGTTTTCAATGTCAGCCTTTATGGTGCTTTTATGCTTTCTCTGCAGCATGTTTTACCTAAGTGAAATCCTGTCATTAAACCTTGCATGGACCATTCGTAACATAGACTTCCCTCTCCTGGTCAGTGGTGCAATGTGCCGATATGGGTGTGACTTTTATTCTGCTATTAGTTTTCCTTCAAATACCAACGGTATATCTACATGCAGAACCATCTACGTGGTCAAGGCCATTATGAAGCCATTACATATAATCACAATGCTTATGCTAATGCTTATATAAGAATGGCTTTCATGAGAATGCAGTGCAGAGTGCTGTTTCTCCAAGGCCGGATGCAAGGTGGCCAGCACAGGATCAATACACCGTAAGCATAGAAGGGAGAGAGGGAGGAAGAGCAGGGAGGCTGTGGATAACACATGAGCCTCGTGCCTCAGGCTTACTCAGCTGTTTTTTGTGGAGCATGCAGGCGATGGTAGCAGGACTCAAAGATTCATCCAGCTCCTTTCCACACTCTTCACATAGGATACATAGGAGGTTGAAACTAGGTTTTGTTTTCTTTTTCTCATTTCACCATTATGAAATATCCACTCAGGAAATGGTAAGGGCAGAATGCAATCTATGGTTTGTACCAGAGATGTATACCGGATATACCAGAAGCAAGTCAAATCTTTGTATGAATGACCATAGAAATTACATATCTGTTGTCTGTTGACCTACTGTGAACGGTCTTCCTTTTATTGTCCAGTAAAGGGACTTCCACATTCATGTCAACATGAATTGTAATCATTCACTTCAACTAACTGACGAAAAACGTATGTCTGTGCTGGTCATGGGGTGTAAAGCTGTGCTCTGCCCAGGGCGTTCCACACCCCAGTCAGGGATGAGGAGGCGGAGTCCCAGAGGAAGGCCCGGTCTCGGCAGGCCAGACAGACCCGCAGGTCCACGCAGGTAAATCCACCAGCATGATCTGTGTGTGTGTGTGTGTGTGTGTACCGCTACTCATACGGTCTTATGTATTGGCAACGGTCGGCTCTTGGATGTGTGTGAGTGTGTTTGTGTGTGTGTGTGTTTGCCCTGGCAGGGTGTGACCCTAACGGAGCTCAAAGAGGCTCAGAGGAGCTACGGCGCGCCCGGCCCCGACTGTAGGCATGCAGAAGAGGATGAGGCCGCTGGGAAGACGGGGTCAGCCGAGGACCCGCCTCTCCTGAGCAGCCTGACAAAGGCTGTGAAATCCAAGGAGCTTAGTCCAATGTGGAGCCAAATGGATGAGGTTAGCGGGAGTGGATCTTCTCCCATTCGGTCTCAAAATCCCATTTGCAGATTACGACCAATTATAGCCACCAAGGTATGAGTACATAAGTGATTTGTAATGCTTATTTGGTTGTGTTTCTTTGCGCGTGCGTCTGTGTTCAGGAGGGAAATGTTGAGTCCCGACTGGAAGCCCAGGCTGAGGGTCCGGCAGCAGGAGATTCTGATACATCCGCCGGTGGGCCGCGCAGCCTTCCAGACACCTCTGTCACGAACAGCAAGTCCTGCAGAGGTCAGAAAGCATTGCAACAAGTTTTTTGACACATGCAACCAAAAGACAAAATGCAAAAACCTACAATATTTTCCATCAGGCAAATAAGGCAGTCATGAAAAAGGTTGTGAATGCTTTCATCTTCTGTGTGTGTGTGTGTGTGTGTGTGTGTGTGTGTGTGTGTGTGCAGTGAGCGAGAGATGGAGGAGAGATGAGAATCAGAATCCGATCCCCGATGCAGACCAGCTGCCCGTTGAGATGACACTGCAGCCACAACTTTGCTATGACATGGACCACTGTGATGCGTCCAATACACAGGTATGAAGGCTGACACTGTAACTAATATACACAGAATATTAAGTAAAAGGGAGTGTTTCAGTTGGACCATCGTTTATAATAATGCTCCTGCATTGTATTGTCACTAGATGGCACCATCGCATCTTCTTACTTTTGAGCGCAAAGCCTTCTACTGCATTTCCCAGTGCACTTGCAGTTCACTTGATGCAAGTGACTTAATAGAATGCAATCCTTTGCAAGACTTTGTTTTAATATAGTGTGATTATCGTGCCTATCAATCAATTTAGGCCTCTATTCCAAATGTAGAGTTATGTACAGATCACCTAAGCACATATACATGTTGTATGTGATCACTCTATCCATTTGGTGTCATTGTAACATCGTAAGCTAAAAATAATGTTGTCAGTGCAGTGATGCAACATGAATAAATGCATGGCCATCGCATGATATTGTGATGTTCTCAAACTGTTGATATGTAGAATGGCCAGTTACTGAATTCCTTTAGAGAGCTAACCAGGAGGGCCCAATAAGCTCTGCTCCCACCTTAGTCTTCTCTCTCCCACCATGTGACATGGCGGAGCTCTCTCCACATTCCATACCATATTGGGCGAAGCTCTGAGGCTCTATCTATCCCCACAGTTTTACCCTTGGATTTGGAGGGAGGATTCTCTCTCTCTCTCTCACTCTCGCTCTCGCTCTCTTTCTCTTTCTCTTTCTCTCTCTTTCTCTCATATTGTGCTCTCCACCTGTGCAGGCTCACATTTTGTCTCATCTTCTCAAACCTTGGCACAGATATCATAATGGCACAGAAATTGGTTCATGTCTGGGTGTGAAGTGTTCACAAACCAACATTCGCATTTTACTTATTTACAAGCAAATGTGCACAGAATGTGCATCCAAATCACAATGAATGCCAGGGATGAACTGGCCCAAGGGGGATGTGTGTCTCTGTGCAGCAGATAGATGCCACAGACAAAACACAGTGGGGGGGATTCTGTCTCTGGTACAGCTGTCTGCTGTTGGCATTTCAGACACATGGGCCTATTAGTAACAAGAGAGCCTCCAAGTGTTCACCCTGTACTAAATCTGGTTGTGACAATCAAACTAAGCAGAGAGGATTGCATAGCAGAAGAGATGCCTGATCTCTAACACTGAACCCTCCTGTAGGACGGTATGGCGGTGCCAACACAACATTGAAATGTATTTGTAATAACAGAGAGAGGGACAGACGACGCATGAGGAGACATCCTGCCACTGATGGGGCTGTCACACGGAGAACACAAGGAGAGGCCAAGACATGACTTTACTTTAACTGCAAACTTTCCTAGCCTGATACTCCGAGATTGAGTTGACAGATAGAGAGAGATGTCAGTGGCACACTCTGTCACGGTCCTTTGAAAGGCAGAGAAAGTTCTGGATCACAATCTGCTGCACAAGAAGGGGAATATATTTCCATATGGAAAGTCATAAATGAGTGAACGGGAGGTTTTTGGGGTCTATGTTCTACATAGGTCGCCTGTCACCAAAAACATAGGTATCATAGTGGTTCACATTTTGTGTTATTATTATTATTAGTTGTCAAGCACCGAAGGTCCAGGGCATCTGGTGTTATTGCCAGTTTTATTATTATTATTATGATTATGATTATTAGGACTCCACAGATATAATTTTATTAGTACAATCGTACAAATAGGACTGGGACTAGAAGGGCATGAGAGCTGCAATAAAAAATATAAAATATGAAATATGCTGACAGTATTAAGCACAGCTTGTGTTTTCTCTATTCTTTTGAGGCATGGGTCAACAGCAGTAAATAATTGGAAATAAATCTCATTCCAATATTCTTCCTCACAAAGGACAAGTATTAGCAGATGAGACGAGAGAGCCTGCTATTAATCTCATAGTATTAATCTAAACCAGCCAAGGCTTCCTAATTCATTCTATGTCTGTCTATGTCTGTCTTTCTTTTTTTCTTTCTTCCTTCATTTCTTTCTCTTACTTCCTTCCATCCTTTCTTTTTTCCCCACATCCCCTTCCCTTAACTAGTGGAACACGTTGAGTTATTTTCTAGCTACAACCCTGAAAACCTCACTATAAAAGGAAGTCAGACCATGATTAGAAATGAGGGGCTATGCTTGTGTAAAATGGACTCTCTGGAGGCTGATGGGAAGAAAAAAAACCTGTCATATTTAACCAAAGCGCACCTCAAGAGGCCACTGCATGAGTCACTTTCAGTGGATCCAAGCTGTCTTGCTGGAGTGAAACAATAGTGGAACTGTTTCCCTCATTTCTCGATATGCAATTGTTATTTTTGGATTGTTTTTCTCAGGAATGAGATGTAACCACTGACCCTTGGGCTGCTAACGCCACGCCACCTGTCCTTCTTCGAAATAACCCCTGGACTTATGCTTGATGATGATGAGGTGGTGGGGGGTGGTGGGGGCTTCATGGTGGATATATCCGTCCTCCCAGAACACAAGCCATC
>OOFG01000185.1:0-26063 GCA_900323295.1 Molva molva | reverse complement strand
TCCTCACACGATATAATAAACTATAGGTTAGAATAATTCCATTGTATAAAACATTTTGAGTAATAGTAATTATTTGGTGTTTTGATGATCAACTATTCAATTGAATTTAATCGAATCAAATTATTCCAGACTTATGTTAATAATCAAATATGTTTGAACATTAAAGCGACTTTCATGATTAAGAAGAAAAACACTAAAATAACACTAAAATACTTGGCCAATTAAGAGAGGCTTCATACAGTGCCAGTAAATGTAGTGTTGTTGACAAGTCTCAAAACACCAGAGTGCTACACAAATCGGTTTGTGACAAATGTAATTTGTCATGACTTGCCTAATGATTAGCCAAATGTGTTCCATTTCAAGCTTAATCCATAGATGCATGACTTGCAACTCTCCAAATGGTTTATAGAAATTTGATTTTTTTTCCTTTAAAGACCACGTGGTCTCAGTGCTAAGTTCAACTATATATATTAGAATTTCTTAAGTTGCAGTTGTCGAAGTGAAATAAAATGTCAAAAAATGTCATTTTCTTTTACATTTGAAAATCTACCTGGTAAGACCTTTTGATTAGGCTTGAAATGTTAACCTCTCATTCACAAACAATGGCTGCTTTAGTCATAATTTGCTCATGTTCAGCAATCATTCATCCGCCCCACACCGGTTATTTCTTAATGAGAAAACAATGATGCTGCAAGCCAAGGTACAAAACTCTTCCTTGTTATATATAAATATATACACACACAAACTCAACGTCATCAGTAGCAGCAGCACTGTATCATCAATGCTGGAGATGAACGAGCCAGATCCAGAAGCCATTCGACAAAGTTTTGGATAAAAGATTAAGGATATAACTGCAAAATCCTATGTCTGACCACACCCTTATACCGTTCTGTCCATCTGACCTTAATCCATACACACACGCACACACACATCCGCCTAACAAACACAATATACTTATAAAAAATAACTCGTTACCAAAGTGCAAACAAAACAAAAACATAATTGTACTCCCTCTTTCCCTTTTAGAGAGGTCAGAAGACAAAAACATTCTTCATATCATCAAACCTACAATCATAGCAGCCTAAAATTATCTTAAAAAAAAATAGAAAATCAAAGCTGAATAAGGTGCTTTAGCTTGTTTCCTCCTGGTGTTGTGCCGAGGATAAGGAGAAACGTGATAGTCTATTCAGACAGACTATAAAAGAGGCCTGTTCACTTCTTCTTCTTCTTCCCCTTCTCCCCCCACATCTGGTTTGACCCAACATAGAAGACCTGTACTGGCGCGACGGCGGTTCCTACTGCACATACTATACAGGAAGGCAGAATGGGACTACGGGATAGGACAGAGAGAGAGGAGGGACGGGGGACGGGAGTCCGGGGAGCGAGAGGGAAGCCCGACGAGCGCTCAGGCCGAGAGGTTGTTGGCCAGCTCGATGAGAGCAAGGGCGCCGTGGAGGCGCTCGCGTTGCTCCTGGAGACAACGCTTGGCGGCTCCTCCGTGACCTCCGGCCTTCTCCTCCTCCGCCGCGTCCTCCTCGCCGTTCTCCTCGTCGGAGTGGCTGAACTCCATCGGGTCTTGCTGCTCCTGGTCCTCGGCAGCCTGGCCCTTCCCCTTGGGGCCGCTGGGGGGCCCGGTGTGGGCTCGCTGCTCGCGGGTTCGCCAGTACCTGCAACACATCAACGGGGCAGAGCAGACCGGGTTAATAGATGTGGATTCATGTCATTCCGCCCCCCACCACTGCTCTACAGGGAGGGAAAGTAACACCGTCGCCATCTAGTGGTAGCATTGCAAAGCTCAGCGAGTAATGTATTGAATGTCCCATTGACCATTTTTAGACGTTTCTGAAATTAACCAGGACATTGGCCACCCCTTTCAGATAGATCAATTAATAAGCTATGACCTAATGTCAAAAAACATGCAGTAACATGTTTTTTTGGTAATCAACGCCAGATATACCCTTTGAACCCCTAAATAGAAATGCTGACTTTCATTTTGCAATACAGCCTATAATGTAAATCCATGCATTGAACCCGAGGGTTTGAACTCACCCAACGGTGGGAGCTGTTTCCCTTTCTCTATTACCATAAATGCTGAATTTTAGCTTAATTTCCAAGAAAACGTTCACAATAAAAGATTTCCTGTGGTGTATTAGATATAGCAGTAGTCTGCTCGACTGTACGCGGATCCATATCAACCCTCAAGCCGTCGTGATTACAATGACTACCAGTATGAACAGCAATAGGAGTTGGACTCACTTGGCCAGCCACTCTGCCACAGCCTTGTTGTCTACGGACTGACCCTTGCCCAGGCAGTCCTTCGCCTCCTCTCTCTTCAGCCGGCTGAAAGGGTGCTTAGGGCAGTGGCGGTTGGCGTGTGTAAAACGATTTCCACATCCTGGGAAAGAAAATATTATTAATATTAATGCTAGGATTTTGACTTGTAATTCATATCAACAGCTTGTATGTTTCAATCTTATGTGAAATATGATTTGACTGACAACAACCATGCTTTACTTAAAGATGGTTATAACTAATATAAAAATAGTAACCCTATATATTTTTTTATAAAAACTAAACCTAGCAGTAAATAAATGGATGCGTTGTGCATAAATCAAACTCCTATAATCAATTCTGAAGTGTGATTGCACACCCTCCAATGTGTGCTTCAATCCAAACTTCTCATGTCAGCCATGGGTCCAGCAGGCTCACCTTTCTCTGAACAGGCAAACGGCTTCTCCCCCGTATGCAGTCGCTGGTGGGTCTTCAGCTGACCACTCTGGACAAATGCCTTCCCACAGTTGGGGTAATCACACAGGTAAGGCCTCTCACCTGAGTAAACAAACAGGTTTTCAGTGGATACATTTTAAACTTTAAAATGGCTTCAACAGGCTTTCCTGCAGTGCTGAATTCCTAAAAGAAATAAACGCTAACAATCCACACTCAACTGTTAATTTGTTAAATGCTTCTCTCTCGTTAACTTATCAATTGTTAATGTAGTTCAGCAGAGTCCTACGTCTCTACAGCAATCAGCTCAATGGGTGGGGCAGAATTGAACATGGAACATACACCTTCTTGAATGCGAATAATCATGCAGATCTTACAACGGCTCCCATGCCGCCTCACCTGTGTGTGTTCTCTTGTGGGCCTGCAGAGACTTCTCCCTGGGGAAAACCCGGTTGCAGATGTTACAGCGGATATGGCTGGAGGAGGTCTCGCCCTCGGTTATCAGCTCCTGGACCGTGTCGGCACGTGGCCTGCCGCGCCGGATACCATCCTGGGAGGGAAAGAAATCCCTTATGTTGTTAGAACTCTAGTTCTATGACCGTAGCCGTAGCCCTCATGAATTGAATGATAGTTATGTTATTGTAGGTCTAGTTCTATGATCGTAGCCGTACATGAAATAAGACAATAGTTGTTATTATAACACTTATAACAGTTCTTGGGAAAGTTTTATGATGATCAAACATGTCCTTGAACTTTATTATTATTGTTTTACTACCACTTTATAATCATATAACTTGCATGTCTTCCAACAGGAGAAGAAAATGAACAGTAGAAGGGAAACAATGTGTCTTTGTGCTGCCAGTAATAAATGACTGCTATTTACATATTGACAGATAATCCATAATCTGACTTTTATTATTGAACTGTCATCTAATGGCATTGCTAAAGTAATATCCAATAGGGATTATAGGCAAACCTAATTACTAATACATTATGCATATTAGATTGAATCAATATCGAAAGGTTTCAATAATACCATACATTGGGCTTCAATGGTGGACAGTGCACGACACATTACATGACGGGCTACATTACAGCAGAACACATGTCTACTCTGAGTTCTGCACATCCGGTCATATTTTGGCGCGCGAACTAGACGTCACATATGAGCAGCTGCTGCCGACCAGGAAGTATGTGGGGTTTAAAATCCAGACACACCCAATTGCGCGGGCGCTGATCTTTAAAGACACCTTGTAAAAATAGACTTCATGCATACATTTGCTTATGTATAGATGTTTGAAACTTCCACGTTGATATATGATGTTGAAAACATATATACTATTTAGGCTGGAGTATTAATTGCATAGAGCATAAAGTATTCAGCCCTATTATCCAGTAGTTATTATGCAGTAATAGGTATTATATTACTTTTTAGTATTGTAGGTATTATTGTGGTGTCAATACATTTAACTCTGAATGGACACATGCATCACTATTTGATGTGGAATAATAATAATAAATATCCACAGTTCACACAGTTCTGAAATTAGCGAGGTAACGTAAGGTTGTTAGGACGTACCTTCATCTGGTCGGGAGAGGAAGTAATGTCAGCTTCACTGGCTGTTGTAGTACCAGTTGGGGACGAAGCTCCATTCATAGATCCAGGGCTAAGCGTTACATTGTGGGCATTTTCTCCCCACTTCCACGGGTAGACCATGAAGTCGCTGAAACCAGGACTTGTCGGCATCAGGGCCTCTGTCTTCCTGGGCTTGATCGGGGTGGTCTTGATGACGGACACCAAAACTCTTTTAGGCGAGTCGTTGCAAAAAACAACGTGCGGGTGCTTATTTTCTGCCATCGCTGTGGTATAGAAAAACTTCTTAAAATTGCAGTGTCAACTGAATGGCAAAAAAACGCTCAAAAGTCGAGCTAAAAAACATATGGTCCAAAACGCAAAGTATGTATTTCAGCCGGGAGTATATGCACCGGTCATTTCCAACGCAGCAGAATAGCGAGTAGGTCTACTTAACTGTTATGAAATATATAAATATACAAAACTATAACTCGATATTTCTACGCTCACGGCGGACTGAATGAAATATATGAATCCTCGGAAATGTCTGTATCCCGCGTTGCAAATCGCGCCTGACTAGTTCACCGACAAATCCGTTAACGGGATGGTGCCACATGTGTCGGAAATAACCTATTACAGGAGCAGTAGGAGAACAAGCAAGCCCACCGGAGCGTAATGCAGCCAATGACATGCTCAGAGATGCACTCGAGATAGTGATTGGTGGAGGCGTTCCACCCAATGAGCTTTGAACATTCGTTACGCGCCTTCGTGCACTGTCCAATAGAGACGCATATCGCGCATGTCCTACAGCAATGTCGCCAATGAAAAGGAAGGGCGGTTAACTTTATTTTCCTGTAGAGCAGATGTCTTTTCCCGCGCTGCAACGTCTGTTTATGTTATTACATTTTGGGTCGATTTAAAGGGTAAGGAAACACTGACTCAGTGGCGCCAAAGTTATGCAATGTTGCCTGGAAAGATGCTGAGACAAAGGGTGCACTGTGTCGACACGGCTAGTTTGAGTGATTTTTTGATGTTTAGTGTTTCGAGGAAATATTGCCGATTATGTACTATTTTCCCATGTTCATGTCTTGCGTACAAAAATATTTTGCAAACAGGATTTTGTTCAACAAACACTATTTTATACATTTGAAATATCATATTTGAATACATTCGACACGATGTGTTAAGACACCATAACGGCCTAGTGATCTGGGACAAACTAGCCTTTAATAAAATGTTAATGATTTTGTCAGCAAAGACTGAAGACAAATGGTTGATATGGTTGACTATATAGGCTATTTGTAACTAGCTTGGCTTCATTCGTTATTATTAATTAGGTATGTATCTAAATAAAGGCCTATGTACATATATGATAGAAAATATTTAAATGTAATGTAGGCCTATGTGTAATATCATATTGAGGTCATGACAGTGTCATTCATTAGGCATTTTCCACCACTTTAGTCATATTTGTAGAGGCAATGTCCTCTCAATGGGAAGACATGAAGGCCTCAGCCAAGGTGATGGATCCTATTAATTATTTGATTGCTATTTTTCAAGTTTGATACACTTAACTGACGTTCCAACTAATGTAATTATCTAAATGAATCTGCGAATCTCCAAATATCTGTTATTTATTAAATATATCACCATTATTAAGGAGAATCTTCTAATACCAATGCCTTGCGCTTTAGCTCTGCAGGTAGATGTGTAAAATATAGGCCCTACTCTATTCAACCGATTCTCACTCGAGAGTCGGCATAGCTCAGGAGGTAGAGTGCGGTGACCTGTAACCGGAAGCTGAGTGTCGAGGTGTCCCTGAGCAAGACACCTAACCCTAACTGCTCCTGACGAGCTGGCTGTCGCCTTGCATGGTTGACTCCGCCGTCGTTGTGTTAATGTGTATGTAATTAATATGTATGAACCATTGTAAGTCGCTTTGGATGTTAATGTGTGTATGAACCGTTGTATGTCGCTTTGGATAAAGGCGTCTACTAAATGCCCTAAAATGTAAAAATCGAAATGTTGCCCCTAGATGGGGCCATTTCCTATAAATGTATTTCTCCCACAAATGTGCCATTATTATCCGAACATGAATGTAGAATGATTCACCAAGTCCCAATAGCATACAGCTTGCTTATTCATGTTATTTTGCATTCTCTCTGATTTCTCAGATGTTTTAAATTACTATGATAATATAATAACTATTTGAGAGGATGGACTCTGCATGAACCCACTAGGATAATGTATGATTGTGGATTGAACCTGTCAAGCTTGAGCAAGAAAGCAAAGCAGACGCCACGCACTGTTGACATTTTTTTTTTTGCGGAGATTGAAAGAAATTCAGAAAGGGACTGAGACAACTTTGTCAGATGAATGTTGATGAGCGCAGGGGGCGTGGTATCTTTAGTTGATTAGCGTAGGGGGCATGGCACCTCTAGTTGGTTAGCGCAGGGGGCGTAGTGCCTCGATTTCGCACGTGCAACCACTTAAACGTTACCCCAAAAATTACTCGGTAGATATCCAGCTACATCCAGTCTAGTCTGGGTGTTTGCATTGTAACGGGGTAAAGAGGAATCTCCTGAAATTCGTCACTGTCGTGTAGGTTATCTTCTGTGAGTGACAACTAGAAACAGTTTAACTTGGTTAATTTGACATAGGCCACAATGTTACCGGACGCCTATGGCTGTGTCGTGGCAAACAGATTCGGGGAGCTCTTGGACGACGATGCTGACCCCTTCGACCTGCTCAGCAAGGCGGATACCACGGAGAAAGCAAAGAAAAAGAAGGAAGACGTTAAGAAAGCAAAGCTGAAGAAGCCTGGCCAGAAGGAATCTCAGAAGGAGAGACGCGTGGCAGTCATTGGCGATGAGCAGCCTGGTCCTCCTATAGGTATGCTCACAAAAAGTTCCCAAATTCGTTCTGCGCTGAATTGAATGGTCCACCTTGTATCATGAGACATGGTGACGAAAAGGTTATGATTCATACAGCAGGGTGAAAGTGGACGTTTCTATTTATTTATTTTTGTACAGTTAAGCAAAAAGTTGTCTGTTTGCTTCAGCTTTGTAAGCTGCTGAAACTGCAGGGTCACGTTACGGTAAATGCACCAGGCAGAGACTCAAATACTTGCAGAAAAATGAGCAGCATCTTTTCTGAAATACTTAGGTAGGGATACAAACATATGCTATAGAGGTACTGAAAAGGTCTTAATCAATAAAAATATAGTTGCCTCATTTCTTCTCTTTATGAAGTTCATATCTTTTCTGTGTGCCCCGTTGTACAGTGAAAAAGCCCCCAACACGGGAGCCCATGTCCAGTGAGGGCAGAGGCGGCGCAGTGGAGGGTCAAAGGGCCCCAAGACGGATTGCGTTTGAGGAGCGAACGGCTGAGCCAGAACAGTACTCCCTGGAAAACTATATACCCAGGTATTCAACAAATATGAATAGGCTTAAAATGGCAATCTCGAAGATTTACATGTAAATAAGTCACTATCACCGAATGAGTTAAGGCAATGTTGATTGAGCCTATGGCACACTGATGAAAGCCCTTGCATTTGCAGAACTAATGTAGTTATATGGGGTGCGGATATTAAGGGGAAAACCTACATAGGCACCCTGACACAAAGCAGCATGGGGTTGTCAATGAGGTGCCAAGATGTCATTCTGCACAAGGTTGTCAATTGGCACGCTTCCAGTAGTGCTGGTGTCTCGTGTATGTATTCCCCTTTGTGATGCATGGAAGTATGTATTTTGATGCACGTTGCGCTAACTTGAATGAGTCTTGCTGTAATTCTTAGCCGCACCACATGAATAGTCTTTACATGGATGTGCTTCATACTTCACAATATGAATATATCATTACATGGATGTGCTCCAAACTTTCACCCCATGCTAGTTATTTCGGGATGGTAACGAGCCAGTTGCATTTCAACAAGTGAGAACGACCCACCAAGCAACTCGACCATGTACCTCAATGCATTGTGTAGCGCTCCTGTGATCTCATCTTTAAATGTGGTCCCCAGGTCCTCCTATAACAGCGAGGTTGACACCAGGGTCCAAGGAGGCTTCAGGGGTGGGCGAGGAGGTGGTCGAGGAGGAAGGGGAGCTGGGTATCCCAGGAACTTTGAGAACTTCAATCCCCGGGGCAAGAGGGAATACGAGCGGCAGAGTGGAACGTAATGGCACCGGTTCTGCTTGAATGGGCATTGTGGTAATATCAATCATAAATATTGTGGTTGTTTTTAACTTGACACTGTGTTGCAGAGGCATCTGTCCTGATGAGAAGAGGGGTGGCAGAGGATCGTGGAACTGGGGCTCCGTTCAGGACACTATTGGGTGACGTGAACCCTCAACGGCTCCATTTAGAAATTTAACTCCTTTTTTTTTTTTCTATTTGGACACTTAATGATAAATGACAATTTTGTTGTTTTTCAGTGACGTTATGGATGTGACAGCTGATGCCTCAGTCAACCCTGACTCCCAGTCCCCAGTGGAGGGAGAAGACCAGTATGTTAAACCAGCAGCTAGTTATTCACCATTTAGCACTAGTGTTTTCCATGCCACCATTTTAGCTACAATTTACACGACATTACTAGTTAACCGTTAATCTGCAAATGTTAAATTACTCTTTTAATATGAGGCGTTTTTGTGTTTGTCTACTTGCGTTTTGTAATAGAGTAACAGACCTGGAAGGAGAGTTGGTGGTCCAGGTTGCCATAGAGATGAGCCTGGATGAGTGGAAGGCACTGCAGGAGACCAGTCGCCCCAAGTCGGAGCTGAACCTCCGCAAGGCGGACACCGAGGTGCCGTCCAAGGCCAGGGTGATTCACCAGTCCAAGCTGCGTGGGGTCAGTACATGGATGGACTCAGTGGCTCCGCCTGGTGGCCATGATTTGAGTGTCACTACTGGCTCTCATTGAAGGACAAGGCCTGGGATGCCTGATGCTGTTCATCTTATTGTATAGCAACTCGATTTTCAATCGCCTGAATATTCTGTAGATGTCTTCCTTAAGATTTGATGTACGATGGTTATAATTGAATCGTGTTAGCTGGGCAGTTCAAAATTGACGTCTAGGTAAATTGCCACTGGGATGCACTAAGGTGTGGCGCCAGAATATTGTATGAAGTTTCCAAACCCCTCTCAACTTCACTAATGAACCATAATTTGGTCTTTTGCCACTGTACACTGTAAAACTGTTTTTCACCTGCCTTATGTTCAGCACTTTGCTCCACTTTCATTCACAGGACATCAAAGAGGAGGACATGGAAGATGGCCACTTCCTGCGCAGGTCTGTAAATGACATCACTTCGCGCCTGGACATAAACTTTGGCAGTCTTGGACGCCCAGCCCGGGGAGGGCGAGGCCGGGGCAGACGGGGTGCCCTGATGGGTACCCCAGAGGTTGTCACCCCCAAATTTGAGAGGGTAGGTGCTTCGATCTGTTTATCCCATACCCTGGCTGCGGTTATGTACCCCTTCACACATGTAACCTCAACCTGGTCACTCATTAAACAAGAATTTGTCATGACATAACATGTGCATCTATTTTCAGGTCGACATGCTGGCTCCAAACCCAGATGATCCTGAAGATTTCCCAGCACTGTCGGCTGGAAAATAATAAGGGGTTGTGACTTTGTCACATCTATTGCCCACTGGTGAAAATGGGATGCACTTGAGCCAACTCTATATTTATTCACTGTTGCGTTCTGCTGTTCCATGGTTTAATGGGGTTCATGTTGCTTGTTACTGACTCCTGGAAAATAAAACTTCTGCAAATTATATTTGATGGTGAGTGTTTTCGTATGGTGGAGCAAATGTGCCAAGTTAAGTGGTTTCAAGTTTACATTATCTGTATGTGCAATAAGCACTACATGAACTTGATTTAAGCAGGAATAGTCAACTTTGTTATGCAGCCAATGATGAAGCCGGAACACAGGACGTAGAGTATTGGGTTTATTTAAAAAGCCAGTTTTATCCAAGCATAATTACTTATGAGTGTTAGGGCCCCATTGAGGGCTGGGTTCCTCTAGTTCTAAGCATGAATCAAACCGTACAAAATATTTACAAAATAGACGTTCTCAGTATATCAAATGATTGCTTATTTACAGTACTGTAATACAGGAACTTGACTGATGCACACAATACTTGATCCATACAAACACCCTGTGTGTGCATGATCTCTGCAGGATGCACTGCCATTGGTATACTGTTCTTCAAAACTGGAATATCTACCTTTAGTGCTTGTTCAAAAGTAAACTCCCAGTTTGACACATTCACATGCCGGTCTGACTTGATAAACCTTACGATACTAATGCATGCTTTAATAGGTGAGGAGACAACAATTCTATGATTATGCTATATGGAATAGTTTCATGATAAACCAAGTGCTTTACAGTTTACAGAATTGCAATTTAACTAGTTTACATGAGAGCATGTCACACAAACATTGAAGCCAGACCGGACCATTTTCCATGGATCCTTTCGTTATAACAAAATGCACTGGACTCTAAATACATTTGAAAGCAATTGAAAATAAAAAAAATATAGATTTAAAAAACAAGTGACCGCTAAGGTCAGTCTTTAAAACACAATCCTCATGCTATTCAGATCCCAGGCTCATCGCAGTAGAGGGGCTCTAGCTTTGGGTACGGAGTGACTGCCAAAATATAAGAAACACAAATTCAGTCAACAGAAATCCACTTCAGGCATTTTCACATATTTACAATGCATGCTAAATAAAGGATTTATATAAAGCTAGAGCTGAGCAACATATTTGAATACCATTTGTTTAAAATATATAGCTATTGTGTCTGTCTAGTGCGATATGGTCGGCAACCTTGAAAATCCCAAGCCTACATTGTGTTAAACAAATAGTTAATGCCGCTACCAAAATATTAAATTATTAGACAGGTATTGGGTGAAAAGGATTGTGATCTTTGACGTGGACACCGCTCTGCTCTAACTATCGCATGAAAAGGAGGAAACAAAGATAGTCGAGACAGATTTTTTTGATAGATGATTTAGGGGGGAAAAAAGAGAAAAGACATGGATACCAGAGTCTGGAAAAGCGCATCGGTTGCATAGAGTAGCGAGCTTTACATCCTCTGGCCACAGTGCATCTGTTAGAAGTGGGAAACAGAGGAAGAGAAGGGTTTCATATTAGGAGGAGAGGGGGAGCAGAAAGGCAGTACAAGTGTCCAGAGAAGCTATAGCCAGTAGTACACCTGAAGAAAGCCTTACAGGAGGACAAGCACAACACAGCCCTGAGATCGGGAACAGAGGAAAGGATGGCAGGGAAGGAGGATGATAGTGTTCTGAATGTTGTACACAGTGCCTCTAGGGTCGAGCTCAACAGTTAGGCCATCATGTGGCTCATATGATAAAATGTTCGGTCCTATAACCGGTCTTATGCTACATAGTTAAAATTGCACTTCCAAGCCATGTAGATAAATAAATATATTAATGATTTTCCAAAAACTACTGTTGAATGTAACATTTTTAGTATGCATTGAAAAGATCTAATCCAATTTGTACAGCCTTATAGAAAGTTTAATGAAAGTTTAAAACCTAATTCGTTAGTTTACTGAAGGCCATACAACCCCTTCTTTAGTTGTCTTACTTTTGTTGTGTTGCTTAAATCGAAAATACATTTGAGTGAGTGTAGAATCAATGAAATCTAGCAGATAGGATTAGTAAACAATGACCAAAAATAATTACTAGCAACATAATAATCAACAATCCAATGCTCCTATGCTTCCAAAATGGAGGCAGTCGTTGTCACGATGTACAATCCCTATAACAGGAAAGGTAGAAGTAAAAGAAGCTCCTCACCGCTGGCTTAAAGTTAAAATGGACAGCAGTAGCACAGGTAGTCCTGACCTGCCAACTGTCTTTAGTGCAGAGAGATGAAAAAGCAGAGGCCAAGAAGGCTTGGATGCACAAAACAAACACATGACAGATTTGGAAAAGCAAGAACTGTTGGGCCCCAAAGTGTGTCTGTCCCTAGCTGGTGAAAACAGAGGGTTAAACAACTCAAAAATAAGCTCCCAAGAGATTCGATCTGTCCCAGGACATCCAAAAAAAACTTCATCTGCTACGAGGAGATGAAGTCAAAGTATCATGATCTCTTATGAATAGGCCTTTGGAGAGCTTGCCTGGTTGTGATGGGCCTGTGCCGTGTTAAGGTTGGTCAGAGTGCCCCTGTTGGCCGTGGAACAGTTGGATGTTTCTCTAGGTTTACCGCATGGCTCAAAGCAGAGCAGGTCTCTGTCGCCAGCCAAAACATGCAAGTTGCCTAGGGACCTGGCTAGTCTGCTGTGGCACAGGGAGCTGCTAGAGAGAAGGGAAGGAGTTAATGTTTTGTTTTCTGATGACTCCATGAGTGGCTTTAGCTTCTCGGTCACTTGTACTTTAAATACAAAAGCACTATTTCACAAAAAAACGTAAATATAAACATGACAATAGTTCCACAAAGACTGGTGCTGACCTGTTTGCTACTCCATTGGCTGGCAGGGAGGTTCTGGTTCTTTTCCTGCTGTCCGATTGGCTAGCCAGAGTTGGGGCGTTAACACTGGCCTTGTAGCTGCTAGACTGCAGGATGCTCCGGCTGAAGAGGAGAATAAGACAGGCATCACATCTCAAGGGTTAATGTAGATGAATATGGATTATGTAAAATATATCACACTCCACTACACCAAAGCCTAACAGCAAAAATATTGAAAACTCTTTGGAGGAGTTTCCTGCATGACATGGCTAGCCACACAATCGATGTCTTTGTGTCTACAGAACTTTGCTGAGAGCACCACTTTCACACTGTGGCTCGCAAGCAGAACCCTGTGTTTGCACTACCTTAACTATATTTTAATGCAGTGGCAAGAAAATGACACATAGTACATGAGAAACTATGTGGCTAAAGCAGTGTTTCACTAATCACTTAGCATGGCTCGATGCAGATGCTTTCACTGGGACATCGAAATTACAGGCAGAGGTTCAGTGTTAAAGCGAAAAATGGGGTCACTCACAGGCCAAAAAAGGTTGTAAACCACTGGACTAAAGCTGATGACTCAAGTGAAAGCTAAATACAGAGCCTCCATTTTCCAAATAAAACCATTGAACACCCACAGTGAGAGGTAGCAGCACAGTACCTTGGAGAGAGGGAGGATGACCTGGTGTGAATCTTGTTTTCTCCTTGCCTGTGAACACAAGCAGTACAACATTCAAACAATAGACTTTGCAGATTCCTGATAAGACGATGAGTGAAAACCATGATGGGACACGAGGAGGAAGTGAACAAAAACTACATTACCCAAGAATCAAGTATGCAGAAAGCAGACAGAGGACTCGATTTTAAGACAGTGTCATTTTCTCCTTTGCAATGCAGTCGAGTCTTTCTTGCAGTTTCGGCCATAGACAGCCACTCGCGTGATAATATGAAGCTATATAGCTATTACAGAAAGCCTGGAGTTTGTGACAGGCAACGCCCAGCATTTGAAGTGAGATATGCCATGACCATGTTAAAATTTTACTATGATCAAATATCAAAACTTCATGTTATTCTATGAGATGTAACTGTAGAGGATCTTAACCAGCAACACGAATGAACCCACCAACAGATAATCCTTACAAATAAACCATATCATTAATAAAGGAAACCGAAAACACCTTAATTGATTGACTCCCGATCATTAAACATGAACAATAATCACTACAATACACTACTAGAAATCAAACTTAAAAGGCACAGCACAGCAGAACAGCTCCATTCATGTACTGCGGTACACATGTACTTATCAAGCAGAATCTTAAAGAAAGAAAATATATCTAATTTTTTTTAATAAAATCAACTTTGGGTTGGGGGAGGGAGGGTAGAGATGAAGGGGGGCTCACCTACAGCATTCTTACTTATGAGTCCAGAAAGGAGGGGCAGGACAAAGGTTTTGGGTTCAGGCGGGCGGGCAGTAGAGTTCACAGAAATCCTAACCCCCGTCTATACAGAAATGCAGGAGGGGAGAAGGGAAGCCATACACAATCCACCACAGGGCAAGGCTACACATGGACAAGAGCAGCATGGCTACCAGCCATCTGAAAGGAGGACAAATCCAAAAAAAGGAGCAAAAGGAAAAAGACAAAAAAAGGAAAAAGAGAGGGAAGGAGAGACAAAGGGCGCCCAGGCAGGACGGAGAGCCTTTAGTTTTTGTTTTGGTTATTTTGTTTCGCTTTTATCAACTGTAACTGGATTAGCTGAAGTGCCTCCTGTGGAGTCTTGCAACCAACACGTTTTTGTATTTCATGCATAGTTGGTTGAGAAGGGCTACCTCTGGAATGGCCCAATCAAAACACATACAGCAGTTGTTTTCATTCTATTCTGAACTCGACAGGTAAACTGGGACAGTGTTAAATAAAACGCTGCTCTAGTCACCCAAGCAATGAAAGAACAACAACAGACAGTTGAACAGTGAACTCTGCAGATTAAAAAGTGTGTTAATGCATTGATCAAACACAGAGAGGCATGCTCATGCACGCACGTCCCGGTGTCTCAGGCTTGTTGCCATGCATTGGAAACAGAAACACACATTCAGTTATCCTCCCATTCTAATCCCCATTGCACGTTGGCATCCACTCCAGCAGAGTGCATGATAAACAGACACTGCAGCCAAGTGGTAAAGATCAGCCTTGATATTCCACATGTTCCACACTTTCACTGATGATACAAATGCAGCTTTTCCTGATATACCTGCACAGGACCTCAATGTATGGCATCCGTATGAATTAAAAAGATCAAAATATTAAAAAGGAGGAAAGAATTAATCTGGAAATTACATTGAGTCTAGCCTTGCCGCTAATATTTGCTCAAGGTCATGACAAAACGGCTTCTACCTAAAAATATGTTGAAATAGTGGCCATTTTGGAAAAACCAAAAAGAGGCACAATGGCATAAAATCTGTAAGCATTGCACCCAATCTAGGTCAGTGCTATAAGAAATCTTTACCGTTTACATTCATCTTCCAAGATGTAGTAGTACCCAGTCAGTAGTGCCAGCCAAGCATGACAGACTGATTCAGCCAATCAAGGGCCCCGATCAGGTAGAGCCATGATTAGCTGAGCAATGGGAGTGATCAGCAAGGCAAAAACTATTTTTTTTCAAATAGCCATGTCATTAGCCATACCGTCGTCATAGCAAACTATTTATACGGGAAGTGGCTGGCAGTTAGCAAAGGGAAGTGACACTTACCTGCACCATACAAAACCTCCCATCCATCCATCAATCCAGCCTGTCTGTCTGTTTTGTCCCCCATTCCCTCTGCCTCTCACTGCTATCTTTTGAACGGCAGGCAACACACGGGCCACAGCGCCCCCATGAGGCTGCAGCAGAACACTACCATCTGCCTGCCACGAGACAAAAGCCAAAGCCGTATGGGTACATTGGCGAAGAGGGCGCGGTCAAACATCACTACTAGAACACGCGCTGCCTTCCTAGTGCTTCATGGATCTACACAGACATTACTGTTGTGTTCGCTATTGAGGTGCCGTAATCCTCTGAAGCTCAATTGGTATTAAAAGTGGCGTTAACACTGCCAGGAATTGACTCCCATCGGGGCCACTCAATGCTAAGTATGCACACACGGTATTGTAATTCACTATAAGTGATTTGTTTGGATGAAGGAATCTGCCTGTATATATTATATATATTTTATTTTTGTTGCAGTAACTGCAGTGGAAAAAGAATACTAATACAACTATATAAATAGTTTATATTCTGCATGCTTCATAACTGTCAAATGAGGTGAAATGGAGAGCAAGAAGAAAAGGTGTTGATAGTTGAAGAGTTTTTCCGTGTTCCTAAGAGCACGGTAACTTCTGTGGGGAAACTGATGACCTTGATTTGACTCGATTTTTGAAAGTGTGGAATTAAATAAAGCTAGTTCATCAGATGCACGTTCTAAATATGCTTTATGGCTGTTGGGAAAGCTTTGTGAAGAGTAATACGTTTTGTATCAAAATAGTAAAAATGTTTCATAGTAATTAAAAGTTATGATAACTTCTGAAGTTATATCAATCTCTAAAGGAAAACCAAACCCTAAACAACCTATTTTGCTATGAATGGAAAAACGCAATGTAAATATGGACTCAAACGCCCGCTTTGGGTTACCTGTTATTGGATGTGTTGGGTTACCAAGTAACATCGATCAAACTTCTGGCTCCACCCCCCCCCAAATCTGATTTAAGGGGGTGTGAGTCGTGGGAGTGCCTGGTGCAAGTGCCCTGATTCTGACAGGCTTTTTTTTGTGTTGAAAGTGGGCGGTGACTTCCTCAAATGTGGTTTGGTTTTCCTTTAATGTTTAATTCACACATATAAGTGTGTTTGTGCCATAATAAATCCAGAATCTTCCTCAAATAAAAAATCGACATCTCTCACACACAATTCCCTCCAACTAGAGACCGTAATATTCATGTTCCATTGTATATGGACTTAGGACTCTACTTGTCTATTTTCATCAGTCATGAATAACAGGAAAATGGGGCAGGTTTGTTTGACTAAGCTGTTCTTGTACAGCTCACAGCTGTCCCAACAAATCAGGATGTAATAAATATATAAATTATATTCCCAAATGTCAGAATGCACTGACAAGGAAGGCTTGGACTGGAATTGTGCTCTATGAGAACTTAATAAACAGCTAAATCTTTAAGTAAAGTTTTTATAAATAGGACTTGACTATAGTACATAGCCTCTATTGTGAATGTTGACAGATTCTCAAGAGAATCTGTCAACAGATTCTCTTGACTTTTGAAATGGGTCACGTGCACGATGGGAGTTGTAGTCTTTGGTACTTACGATAGTGAACCTGTAGATGATCTGGACTGCCTCTTGCTCTTAAGTGCTCGCAGTTTGTCACCTTGTGTCACACCATTCCTCTCCTCCTCATCGTTATACTGAAAATCATCGAAAAGTCGATTTGAATGAAATGTAGTGAACCAAGAAGTCATCAATAACAGTAGTTCACTGACAACTAGGCGCCAGTTTTCCCAAATAATTATTTTTGCAAAACTCACCAGTTCCATTTTCTGCTCCTTTTTGGGCGTTCTCTTCTTGTTGCTGCCATTGATGGTGATGTCATCCACCCCAGACAGGATCCGGGTGACGGCCATCTTGCCGTTCTCCTGCTCATCCAGCATCTTCTCCTTGAACACATCCCCTTCCACCCACAGGCCGGCCTGCTTACTGATGGGGCAAAATAGGACACTAAACATCACAAAGGGTTTCCCCAAACACAAAACAATCTGCATTTCACTGGCACTCACACATGGCAAAAAAATATGTATATGAATTCTCGGTATTTAGCTCATACATATTGCTAAGATATTTTGGATGAAAGCCTCCATCAAATGGCATTTGTTTTTATAATATGACTCATCAGTGACACCATTTCACTGAAAGAAGTAAAATGAAATTCCATTTCAAGAATCCAAGAACTGCTAATGCTAAATTAGCACAGCAGAGGACGAAGAGCTCTCCTTCTTCAGTGTGAACTTACTCTTCGACAAAGTTCTGCTGGGGCCCAATGACCGAACCCGGGCGGCAGATCCGTATCCAGGCGATGGCCTCCGCTGCTGTAAGGTGGTAATGCTTCATCATGTAGCAGGCAATCAGAGTGCCCGTCCGCCCCAAACCAGCTGAAACACAGGATCATGCAGTGCATTAGATTTTAGGTAACCCCTAAACTAATCAAACCATAAATGTGTGTGCCTGTACGCGTGTGTTCACTTAGGATTTTGTAATTCTGTGGGGATTCCATCCCCTGTCTCTATCAATACAAATACAAATTGAAGCAGGTCTTTCCGTAGTACATTTCTGTTGTTTTTCTAATTTTCTCTTATTGTTGAATTGAAATTGGCTTGCAAACTATTTGATCATTTATGTTAGTAGTCAAACTTCACTGATGCAAGTATAGAAATATTTTTGAATCGTTCATATTTACATATATTTTTACTTAAACCCCTTTAGCCCATGCACTGCAACCCTGAACTTACATTACCCAAAGGAGCTGTATGTGAAGGGCAAATGACTGAATCAGTCGGACCAGACATTTAACCGATTTCTACCCTGCCGGCTCCCTAGTACAAAGTCAGATTGATCCCATGTGTAATTAGAGCAGGTCATTGTCCATACTCCAGTACAGTAGGTGGCGGTAAATGCAAAAAACAAGTAATCAAAAACACTGCAATTTCAGCAACGTACTTTCTGCATCATGTCCTGCCTCTCTACCCAGGCACCACCCCTCGCCTAAACCAAAAGGTGTATCTCCAGTATCTCCAGAAAGAGCCTGACACGAACTTCTCCTGTTGTGTGCCAACAGGAGAAGTTGCGTGAAAGGGCAACTCTGGACAAAAACGACTCCCATTTGAGAACAATGAATTACATTTGATGATCCCTTTGTACAGATTACAAATTAAATATGTCGGCGTCTCCATCCATTTTGTCAATCGCTGAATAAGAAAGGAGGAAACAAAAAGAAAGAAAAAGTTTAAAAAAATATACATATATCATTTCCCTTACCTTTGCAGTGGACAGCTATGGCGCCTTCTGCGTTCTCACAGATGTTGAGGAACTTCCTGACGATGGCGTCGGTGGGCGTGCTGCCGTCCACGAAGAACAGGTCGTGGTGCTCGAAGCCGGAGTCTGTGAAGCGCCTGGCGTCATACATCTTCTTGTTGAGCCGTACGATAGTGGTAATGTTGTGCTTCCTGAAGTAAGGGAAGTAGGCCTCAGGGGCGTGGAGCGGGTATCCTGAAACAAGGAGACAGTTTCGCATAGTTTCAATAATAATAGTATAAGACTATATCTAAAGATCTTTGTTTTGGTTTTCCAAATTGGGAAAATTCAAAACACTGGAATAAACATAAGTGGTTTTTATTTGATTAATTAATTTATTTTCAGACCTGGAACTATAGTAGAGGACAAAGATAGCTTGACATTTGTTGGTATCTAAAATGTCCTAACACCCACAGTTTGGACTCACCGTTTTCTATTTTGCTCTTTGGATGGGGCCCACTGAAAGCAAGGAACTTGCCTGGAATAATCCAGTTAAAGTCCCCATTTTCTGCTCTCTGCAACAGACCAAGAAATGGTTAACCCCCAAATATCAAAAAAAAAAATTCTAGTAATATCGCTAATCTATTCAGTATTTGGTTCAGATATGTTATCTCTGGTTACCTCGTAATGTTCATACTCCTCCACATCAAAGTTGGAGAAGTCAAGCCAGCTAAACTCCAATGCCTAGCACAGACATAAAAAAACATAACAGATAAGGTGGGGAAATACGACTTTGTACTTTAGATCATTTGTGTAAATACACTTTAGGTGTGGTACCTTCTGGATGGCACGAAGGCAGTCCAGAATGCTCAGATTGTACATGCATGTTCCAAATGAGGCATCTCTGAAAAATGCAAACATGATACAACATTTTTTTAATTGATGTTAACACCTTTCTTTTTACATCCTGTCCAGCATTTGTACTGATACCTCTGCTTCCCATTTCTCTAACCTTCAGCAATAGTCCTATCTTAATCTTGAATAATACATTTATTTGAATACATTTAAATACAAAACTACGTAATTCTTTGTTTTTAGCCCACTCACAAGCAGACAGTGGCATAGAGAAGGTGACTTCTCTTTGCATTGTTGTCAGTAAAATAGGTCAGAGCTGCTTTAGTCAGCACTATTATGTGCTATTTTCCTTCAACACCTTGAATCTCTGTCCCTTAACAAAGATGTTGTAGGAAATGTTATCATGCAAAACTGATGACATGTAGGGAATTCTACCGACAAGAGCAAAAGGACGGGTCCGACATGTTTTTTTTTGGTTTGCGTTCCTTGGTTTTGGACAATAACATAATATATCTGCTGGCAGACATTGTAGCAATTGTCTGCAATAAGTAATATATAATATAGTTTTATTATTTTTTATTGTTATAATAAAAAAAATTAAACATCAGAAAATATGGTTACCTAAATGGAAGATATGTTGAATTCTTGGAGACAAGTAAACTGGATGCCTCCTCTGGGGTCATGTGAAGATGCAATACCTTCAAAAAGAACAAGGACGCACGCATTGGAGATGAAGTTAGCATGACCAATTATATTATTGTATGTTTATTCCTTATGGAGACCAGTCAAGTGCTGGGTTGGAGGTCATCAGAAGTTAGAATGTACTTACAGCATAGGAGCCGATCAGGTAAGCAGCATTGGCTTGCTTCTTTTGGTCTCCACAGGTATAGAAGAGTATCTTCTTCCTACAGAGCGTAATGGACTGCAACAAAAGGGTAAAACAAGAGCATTAATGTCAACATTACCATGCTTGAAGCGTCTGTAAAGAACCATTTTATAAATAAAACAGAATAAAAATAGAAATGGTGTAAACAACTTTCTAAACAATTGTTAAAAATAGACATTTCTTCAATTTCCGATTCAAGGTTGTGGTTCAGTGAGCAGGCCGTTACCTTGAGCTTCTTGGTGAGCTTGCAACAGAAACGATAAAACATGGCCAGGTTAAGGGGGCCAAAGTCCGCATAGAAGCTGAGAGGAAAACAATTACACGACCAATTGAGATAATGTTAGATTCTCTAAGTTTTATTATATACCATTTGGAAGATGGAAGACAGATTAGAGAGAATCTGGCTCAAAAGTAAAATCAAAGTCAGTATTTATCTAATGTAATGGCTTATGGCTACGTTTAATGGCCTCTTGTTATATTTTTCATAATTGTTGTTTATTCAAGCCATGTAGGTTGATATTCAATGTTTTTTTCTCCCTAAGTAAATAGTAGTAGAATTACCAATGTGCTGAAATCACGTTGCTTAAATACTTTAAAATGTCAGATGGTCATTTGTGATAAAAAAAAAGGAAAAAATAATGATGTTCATAAAAAGTTCAGAACTTACTTCTCGTATACCAGCTCATCGTCTACACAGAAAGAGTGTCGTTCGGATGTGCTTTTAATCTTCTGCTGGAGTACGGCGAAATAGAGTTGGTCTGAAAAAATACAGAAAGGGAAACGATTGAATGGCCTGCGCGTTTGTACCACACATGCACGCGCACGGGCATGCCCACTCTCCCCAGAATATATTAAATGTTCCTAGTTGTTGTTTACTCTAGATCGTGGTCCAGGATTATTCATTTTCATACGCACCCTTGATGAATTCAACACAAAAAACATCGTCCACGGGTTTCTTGGCGACCGTTTTAAACATGACGTCTTGCAGAATAGTCCCAGCCAGGATGTTGTTTTTCCTTTACTTTGATGCACGCATAACAACAACAATCGATTGGTAAACTGCACGGAAAATTCTTTGCTGGATATTCCTATAATAAAACACGTAAATATGACGTCGTAAAGTCGTTTATCAGACACTATTTTGAATCGCCTAAGAAAGTTCCAAGCCAGTGCAGAAGGGAGTTGTTAATGCGCAGTCTACAAAAAATGAACTCTATAAGCTCCACCCGAGAGACCGTTCAGCGTGATGCCATTGGCTGGAAGAAATCCAGGCCGCTACACAATTGGAGGTTTCAACTGTCATTCAACCATCGCCTTCGCCCTTGCAATTTAAAGTTCAGCAGGGAAGACACATGATAGGCCATGGGAACCGTGCCCAAACGGTTGCTAAGGCAATGGCTTAGCCAATAGATTTCATGATCTCTCCTGGGCGAACCTCCCCTCGAAGTAGCCTCCAGCGAAAAAAACACCATAGGAAAGTTCAACAAAAATTGCCTTTTTGGGGTAAAAACAGTTTAGATAAGCTATATGAATATATTTCCGAAGGTTTTACTCTCCAGCCATCCAAACTCCACACGCACGCGCGTGCTCTAAAACACACACACGCACACACGCACACTCGCACACACTGGCCAAACCTAAGCAAATGCATTTCTTGCTACTGCAGACTGGTTTGGTGCATGAACCAAAATGACCGAGGGTGTCGCCATTTTAAGTCAAAACTGATACAAAAAATAAAAATCACAGCGTCACTATTAGGCCTATATTAAGAGGCCTACATAAAAACACACATCTTGTATGACGTCTGTGGTTCACTATCGAATATTGTTTAATTTTCATCTTCGAGTTCATCGGGTTCATTCCACATACCCTCTTACCTGTTATCCCAATGTAAATATCAGACTTGTTATGCTCCGCCTCTGAGCTGTGCGCTGAACAGCGCTTTTTTCTAGACTCTGGTCGCCTCCTCTCGCCTTTACGCTTCATTTTCGATGTCAAGCATGCACGGTTATCATATCTTATTATATCCTACAGATGTCCGTTTTGCAGGCTGTCCCAGTTTGTTTATGCATCAGTGGGGCATCTCTCGATTATGCTGCTGCTGGATATGTCATCCGAGGCGATAGCCAGCTTCTCCTGTGGCGGTGACGTATTGAGCGGGCAAGTTTCTGCTTCAGAATCCAATCCCTACGTGTGACGTATCAAGCTTATAGTTGTCTAGTTGTCCAGTAAGCACCCTTCTCTCTCCTCCTCCTCTGTTCATACCTCGGTGGCAGTGTTAATAAGACTAGCGGAGATAACCGTGTACTGTAGCACATCCATGCGATTGGAGACTACAATAACAAATAGAGAAATGTATACAACTGGATTTTATTAACATAATATTATTATAAATACATTGTTTAAAGTAGGCTACATGCAGCAAAACAAAGCCATAACACCGATTTGAAGTAAAGCCCTGAAGCCTTTTGTGAATTACGGCTACAGCTCGATTATTACATCTCAATAACTCAATAGCCTCAATGGCCAGCCACAGGCCAATGACATTTATGCCAAATATATATATACTGCTATCTTCTTGCTGAGAAGATGGTAGCCTAGAATATGGGATTACACAATATAGAAATAATCTGATCTTCAGCAAAACCAAAACAGTATAACTTAAATGTTGCAGCAATTGTATTAATTGTTTTGTGTGCTCAGTACAGGAAGTATCAGAGTGAACACTAAACATGAAGGAGCTGCAGCTTTGCCGGTGAAGTCCAGGCTCTGCTGTACACAGCCAGCTGCAAAAGCTAATCATACAGCTAAATTCTGTATGTGAATATATACAAACAAAGATTAGTGGCGAGTGGAGAGCTGTAGAGATAGAGACAGACAGATGAATACGTTAGATACAGATAGACCGATAGACAGACAGACATTCAGACAGACAGACCGACAGACAGACAGATAGCTAGATAGATTTAGTAGACAGACACACCAAGCCAACACTCCCCCCCCTTACACACACAATATGTAACATTGAGTACATTGAGCACATTGAGTGTCTTGAAAAGCACTCCATGAATGTATTATTGCAATTAATTATTATTATTATAGATAGACAGACATATAGAAAGATATACAGATAAACACACACACACACACACACACACACACACACACACACACACACACACACACACACACACACACACACACACACACACACAAACGCGAGCACGCGCTACTACCTGTTACCACCACTAGTGCTTTAACAGTCAAAATATTATAATACATTGCATTCATATTCAGCTGTGGCCCCGCCGTCCCAATTTCACATTGCTCATTTCTCTGGCTTGACGACTTCTGCTAGCGGTCTGAAATGTATACAATTATGATTACTACAGTATAATGCACGACTTGCTATAACTGCAGGCTTACATGTGGTCTCTTTCCTCATGGTCTTTGGTTGCAGACTGTATATCATAATGCTGTATTACGAAAATCAACTTGTTTATTATAGACATAACAAAAGAGTCTTCCTCCAAATTACATCTGGCTCTTGCAGCCACACGGATGACGACCCACAAATCGCGCATGTCGGCTTCCGTTCCCTATACCTCGGTGCGGAAGTGTTTCCCCCGAGCTGCCACTGTTTGTGTCGTTGCTTCACTTGCACTTTTCTGCAGTTTATGTCTATCCTGCAGGGACTTGTCAACTCTCAATTGGATCGTGTAGAGCGGTTTTACACGCGTGAATTATGCGAGCGGCGTGAAAAGAGAACTGGTGAGCAGCTAAAGAAAGGCATAATGCTTGTGGTCACTACTAACAGCTAGCATCCAATGGACTGGGCTAACCTAGGCATAGATCAGTGTGAATGCTTACTAGGTTAACACTCTAAAGGCTGCTCAGCTTTACAGCGGACGTTGTTGTATTGTTTTTCATTGCTTGATACTTTGTTTAAACCCTCTAAAGCTACGTTTCTCACGTTTGCATTCCGCGCCTCTAAGCAGAATCCTCTGCACACATATTGAATAACTGTTATAGTTTGGAATCATGCATGCTAATCACCACTTGTAAACTTAACAGACAGGGACTATGGGAGCATATAACTAATATAATGTATTATCGGAACGTTAAGTTGAATTTGGATTACCTTTCAATGTGTCATTTATAACACCTGAAACATGACACAATCTGATTTTAGATGTATTTCACGGGGCATCCGTGTTTTTAAAACATTCTTTTACACGATTAAGTAACATGAAACATGTAAAATACATTTACTCTTTATTGTAAAGTCTGTCTCGCACCCCATAGTTTGTGCCGCGATATAGAAATAGATATTAAAGAGCTATAGTTAAAAGGTTGTATTCACTACCGATCGTTCCCTTATATGCCCCTCAATGGAGACACTTTCTGGTGGTCTAGGATATTGAAATCACTTGCCAGTAGAGTTCTATGCGGAGTATGAAATGAGTAGCATCCTCTGTTGTTATTTATTTTATGACAAGGTAAAGAGGTCACATAGTTGGTCTGTGGATAATAACCGTCCTGACTTATTGCTTACACTGAATATGAGACTTATTTTTGCTCACATTGCTTAAAGATGACAAGAAAATCATATATCACTGCAAGCACTGCCAAAAGCTGTACATACTGTATCCTCTGGTTAGGGAATCATTGTACATACACCATGACCGATGCCTTCTTGTGTCCCAACAGAGTCTCTTTGAGTCATCTATATGGGCCATCTTCTCTCTAAAAATGGTTACCGCCTGAAGAAAAGGACCAGCAAGCTACACCACAGAAAGAAGAAGAAGAGGAACTGCTTCCTGCAGGGGCCCTGCATGCTGTGCTTCATCATCCACGGCAACGGAAACAGCGTCGACGACGACAGCTACCACCTTGAGACCGCCATCAACAGCAGCGGCGGACACTGTCTCGGCAACGGTGGTATCAGCGTTCCGTACGTCGGGGGGGTTGACATCAGCGCGGCTGCTGCCTCGAAGCTTGCCGGGCGCTACGCAGTACTAGCGTCCCCCGAGGACTGCGCCAAGTTCCTGTTGTCGCCCCGGGACCTGGCTATCTGGGAAGGCCAGGGGAGGTCTCTGCTGTCGACGGTCCCCGCCAAGCTGATCCCAGCGCCGGCCATCTTCCGGACTGCAGGGGTGTCTGTGGCGGTGCCAATACCTACTGTCGGCGGCACCAGCGACTACACTGAGATGGTACGTCAGGGCTGTGGGCAACATGCTGAGTTGTTACCTGAATCATGATACCTGTAAAACCGCTATTACTTTATTATTATTCCTTGATGATCTTACGACATATATACATATTTTCTAATCATTTAGACAGTAGGCCATAAATAATAATACAAAAATACACACTTCGGAGTGAATTATGCCTGCATGATCTTATTATGATTGTTTATCTAACCGTATTAAGCCATTGTCACCAAAACACGGATAATAACGATGACAACTTTAGTAATTATCAAAGCTTTATGCC
>OOFG01000184.1:0-26620 GCA_900323295.1 Molva molva | reverse complement strand
AACCTTCCCTATCAAAAGAGCCATTTTTGGTTCCTCTCCCACCAAATAAAATGAATCTGGAGCCACAAAACCTATTTGACCCCTAAAATGAAGATAACACAGCGTATAGTTTTATATATAGTTATACTATATATAAAATAACTAATAGCCTATAGTTTGTTGCATTTATGAAATTTGTAGTTGTAGGATGTGACGTTTATTTTGGTTGACAAAATATGAAAACACTTTTTTTTGTTATTTTAGTGTCAAAGTATCACCTTGATCTCCAAAATAAGGTGTTCCCTTTGAAATAAAAAATAAAAACAGAGGGGGGGAAGAGCGCGTATTCTTCACTGTACTTGTACAGTGAAGAATACGCTTAAGTAGACCACACTTAAGTACAAGTACAATGAAGACTATAGTTAAGTAGACTACAGTTAAGAACATTGAAGACTACAGTTAAGTATAAGTACAGGGAAGACTTGAGTTAAGTAGACTACGGTTAAGTACAAGAACAGTGAGGCTACGGTGAAGTCAAAGCACAGTGCAGACTGAAAGGCTAAACGGGTGGGAGTACTGGAGAGCGACTCACTGGCCAAACGTGTCTGTGACGTTGGTGAGGTCTCCGTCCTCCCCGTTCTCGATCATCATGAGCAGGCAGTCGGTGTGGCCATTGGCAGCTGTTGAGAGACATCCACAATAAACACATTTAGTCAAATCATTGAGAATGAATAACTTGTCATTCGATGCTAGTCAGTCGGTGTCCGGGTCCTGGTGGCGGTCTACGTGTACCTGCCACGTGGATGGGCGTCCACATGAGGCGGTTGTCGTTCAGGAGACAGGAGGCGCCTTGGGCCAAAAGGACCTCCACACAGCGGACGTAGCCCTTCTGGGCGGCCAGGTAGAGCACAGAGCGCCCAGCCGCGTCCTGCACGTCCACGTAGGCCGCCGTCTCCGTGAGGACGCGCAGCGCCTGCCAGTGTCCCCGGTCCGCCTGCGGAGAGGGGGAGGGAGGGGGAGTGAGGGAGGGAGGGAGCAGAGCATGTCACAGCGAAGATTAAGGGCATGTATCCAGAGGCAACGATCCCATCAAATTATAGACCCATTAGTATCCTCCCAATAGCTTCTAAAATTGCAGAAAAGGTCGTTTCTGACCAGCTAGTGACTTATTTAAATAAAGGGGATCTACTTTACACCTAATGCAATTTGGCTTCCGAAAGCGTCATTCCACAGAAACTGCTAATTGCTTTTTTGTCGAACATATCAAAAGTTATCTTGATAAAGGTGGTGTGGTCGGAGCCATGTTTTTAGATTTTAAGAAGGCATTTTACACAGTTAATCACAATGTTTTACTTTCCAAACCATCTAAATTGAATTTATCTGTCGATGCCTGGACCTGGATGGAATCATACTTGAGTAAGAGGAAACAATGTTCAAGAGTGGGTGGCAAGTGTTCCTCAGTTGCTAGTTGTACAGTAGGGGTCCCTCAAGGGTCTATTTTAGGACCAATGTTATTTAGTAGCAGCATGTTCTATAGAACAGCATGTTCTATAGAACATGCTGCAGCCAAACTGACAGCTGCAATGAGCAAGGTGTCGGATTGGCTAGCTAATTCATGCTTGACCCTTAATGTAAGCAAATAACTTCTTATTGTACTCTGATTAAAATTATTCATAATCTTCATAATCTTAGAGGATGCCTGGACTATCCCGGCAGTGCCAGAATGACTAGAGCATCTACTTGGAGTGACTGGGTATCGCAGTTCAGAAAGACTTTGGTTAATCTGCTTTCTCGGTTAAAGTAGTGGGGAAGTGGAATTCCATACCTACAAACATTAGAGGCTCAGGAAGCTTTGCAGTGTTTAAAACCACCCTGAAGCTTTTGCTAAAGTCAGCACAAACAAATGTCAACACTAATGATGGTTTATTGTACCTTTACCTTGTAACCTATATTTATTTCACACTGATGGACTTTTAGGTATGGTGATGTTTTATGTAGTGCATTTGCTGTACTTGTTCAACCTGCCGAGGGACAAGAGATGTAAATGAGCTGCTAGCTAACTCTGGTGCAATTACTAATAATTGTGCGCTGTCCCTATACACAATAAAAAAAAGAAGAAAAAAAAGAAAGCTATTAAACATAAAACATTACTCACAGCCAGATGCAAGGGACTGACTGGATTGCTGCTCTCTATGTCTCCTAGTGCATTGAAGGACATCTCCAGAAGCTTTAGGGGAGATCAAAATGGAAAACAACATTATCTCTGGACAGCTGCCAAAAGGAATAGAAAATATTGTCCCTTCCATTCCTCCAAAACCCAAACAGCCGTTTGTGAACTCAAACGCAACCCCCATTAAAATAAAAATAAACAGGCCTATATAAGCACTCCATAGGGCTTTTTTAAGAGCAAAAGGAAATCTTTTAATTGCCAATAAACAGTATGCTGGCCTTTTATCGCGTTTTAAGAGTACCACAAGAAACAAAAGTGAAAGTGCAAGGAGAAGAAATGACCGTACTAGCTCCAGGTTCTGCTTGTTGCCATGGTAAGCTGCATAGTGGACAGCACTGTAACCCTTTGAGTTGACCATAGATGGATCAGCACCGTTGTCCAAAAGATGCTCCAAGCAGCTATTCCCAGAAAGAGACACACCAGAAAGTAAAGCAGCACGAATAACAACAATAATGCCTGGCAACACATTCATCATACGATATTCAGAAGAGCGAAGGGAATAACGAACAAGTAGGACTCCTTAGCATCATCCTCATTAGCCTGATGGCTGCCAGAAAAATGACGGTCAACTCTGCAAGACAAGAACCGTGGTCAGGATCAGACATGCATACTGAAAAATGCTAAATGCAATGCTCATGCTCTTAGCCCTGTGATAATCTGCCTATACATTTTACGACTCATGGGCCAAATAAATGCCCTGGCGTCACTTTTGACAGGTGTAAAACCCCACCAACCTGCAGAAGGCTTGTGAGGCAGCAGAATAGTGCAGGGGAGTGCAGCCCGTCTGGTCAGGCTCGTTGACCTCGGCGCCAGCGCTCACCAGGGTCACCGTGCACTGGTACCTCCCATTAGCAGCCGCGTAGTGCAACGGGGTCCTGCAGGGACCATTTCACCATCAACCATCAACCCAGGCAACTAAAATGGCAACGGCTGAATTCATTGCATTAGAAAAGGGGTACTCACCTTCCCATTTTGTCCCTCTTGTTCAAGTCAGTACCACTACTTAAGAGCAAATTCAGACATTCAACGTTTCTGGAAGACATGAGAGACAACAGTTTTAGGATGCAGAAGACCAGTTTTCTGTACGGTCAGGCATGTAGTAGTGTTGCAACCGTGTGGACATTTTCACACCGGCGTACTCTCTTTTGAAATCACCACGGTTACTGGTAACACTGTAGGTTCCATCTAGAGGGCGCTATCTGCTGTTGAACCTTGACGGGCATGCACAGTGCATTCAGGTTTAAGAGGCATGTTTGTGGTGCATTTGGCCTACGTGATGAAGCTGATTAAATGTCACAGGCCTATTTATTGATAAGAAGAAGCCTTTACGTTTTTTTTTCCCTCCAATGTTAGGGTGGCCAAGCGTCTCGATTTGTGAGGGACAGGGACGATATTTAACCCTCTGTCCCGTGTCACGCAAAAAGAAGAGAATGTCCCGCATTTTAAGAAACAAATTCATATAATGCCATATATTCTGATAAAATGTAAAATATCCTCTTTCTAATTGTGTGCGTCTATTTAGTAATTGCCATCCAATGCATCAAGTGCATCAACGCATCCATGCAACGGGCGCAAGACACAGAACCCACACAGTCAATGGACCTAGCCATAGACTGACCCACAGAACGCACATTTAAGCCGGGTTCAATTTAAGCGGGGAAAAACGATCTAGCAAAATGAAGGTGGGGACGGTGTGAATAAAATCCCAGTGGTGGCGCATCCAACACCAGTAACACCAGTAACATTGGCAACCACAACATCACTAGCAGGTAGTTGTGTTTGATGGGAGACCTACCCTCCAGATGCAGCAGCGTGTAGACAGGTCCGTCCGAAGTTGTCCGGGGTGTTTATGTCAAACCCAGCCGATAGTACATGCTCTTTACTCATAGACGACACTATACTATACAGCTGACCTGCTCGGTGAAGAGGAAACAACATAGAGAGGAGGAACAGTTAGCCATGGCAAAGGTTTGCATGTGGCTCAGTGATCCCCACGTAAATCAACGTAGGAGTTTGGCACACATTCACAATCATTACAAATCACGAACCTGAGGAGAGTAACTTGCGACAACAGTCTGAAAACCCGTAGAGCACAGCTAGGTGCAGAGGGAACATTCCGTGGATGCCACGTCTGTAGAGATAAAACATCAAATGATTCGTGGCAGTCCCAAACAACAACAATAAACAGACATTACAACACTTAAAGGTTCAGTAATGCTTTTTCCCCTACCTGGCCGTGTCTGCTCCGTTGGTCATCAGAGTGCTGATCAGAAGTTCATGGCCGTACTTAGCAGCAACGTGGAGAGGGGTATTGCCATACTTATCCACACAATCAATTTCCCCACCTAACACACAGAGCAGAAGAGGGTGGGCAGGCGTACGGGGACAAGAGGGAATCATTTGGTCATTAGGTCGGGTAATTAGCTTAGGATAAACCGTATTAGCTCGCATAGGCAACCTCGCCATGGTTACCATTTTGGATGAGGATCTGAGAGCGTGTGAAGCGTCCGTGAATGGCTGCCATGTGCAAAGGGCTCTTGCCTTCTTTACTCTGCAGAAGGAAAAATTGAATCTCGTTCCTTAACATCATATATAATAAAGTCAGCACATCAGGGTATCTTTACCAAGGAAATTAAAAAACTACACTTAATGAATGGCCTTCTTTATAAAAACAATGCAGACACGTGCCGCTGATGCCATACCTGCTGGTTGACGTCGGCCCCGTTGTTGACCAGCAGCTCCAGACAGAGGGCGCCGTTGGTGGAGACGGCGGCCAGATGCAGAGGGGTGAAGCCGCTGCGGTTGGGCTGGTTGACGTTGGCCCCGTGGTTCACCAGCTCCGTGGCCACCGCCTCCTGGCCCATGTAGCACGCCACGTGCAAGGCCGTGTTGCCAAAGCTGTTGGGCTCATCAATCTGAAGCACACGTCAGAAAAAACATAACAAAAGGGGTTCGGAGGCGGTTAATGATAATGTCACAGCAGAAGTACAGGACAGTAATAAGAATTAAAAATATACCATTATTAAAACAAGTCAAAGCTAAAATATATGTTTAAACACTCAGAAAGAAAGAAATAATCAGGCCACATAATACAGGGAAGACTTTAAAGAAGAAAGAAGAAATTACAAACTACTCCAACCACTTATCATCTGTATGCATGTTCATGACTTAATGCCTGCTGGGACACTCACCTCCGTTCCGAGCCTCAGCAGATACTTCACGATCTCGAGGTGTCCGCTGGCGGCCGCGGCATGGAGGGGCGTGTAGCCCTGCTTATCCTTGCAGCTCTTGTCAGCACTGCGAGACACCAGCAGCTTCACTATCTCCACGTGACCTACAGGGCCAAACATAGCAGGAATTGAGTTGTATAGAGTTGTAATACTTTAGGAAGATGCCGACACATTATTCATTCCATGTTTATGCCTCATCATAAAAAGAGACAGTGCCAGCACTTAGGAGCTGGCAAACCTCAAGTCCTCATGAAGCAATTTCTGCACAGGATGTATGATGCGATATCCTGTGCATAAACAGAAATGTCTTGTGAGGTCTGCACCCTACATTAAAACGGCTCTATAGATGCAATGGCCTTGTTTCAAGATATTGAGCCAGTGGTGCTTATTAAATACTGATTTTTCATTAAGACACATTTAATGGGATAATCAATATCATCAAGTACATGTAAAAAATTATGTTTTGCCACTAACAGCCTAAAGTTACTTTAGCAGGGGTTTGGAATAACTATTCCCCTATTAGATCTTAATATCTAATCGGCCTTCCATTAAGTAGAAGAGCTGCTCACCCAAGTAGGCAGCACAATGGATCGGCTGTCTCTCCTTCTTGTCGATGACACTCAGATTAGCCCCTTTGTTCAACAGCAGCTTCACCATCTGCAAATAAAAATAAAAAATGAAAAACATAATTATTTGTAAAAGGAAGTGTTCATGTGTCGAATAATTCAAAATGCCTCTTGGTTTGGTCGCATTTCTTTCCAGATCCCCTCAAATGACAATCATCAGAGCAACCAGCAACCTTCGCCCCTCACCTCCTGGAACCCGCTCTGAGCAGCGTGGTGCAGGGCACTCCTGCCGGTGCGGTCCGCCATGTTCAGGTTGCTCAGCTGGCTCAGAAGGGTCTCCGCACAGCGGGAAGCGCGGTTGGCGGCCGCCACGTGCAGTGGCGTCTGCCAGAACTTGTCCCGCGCATTGGCTTCTGCTCCGCGTCGCAGCAGAAGACCCACTGCCCTCTGCAAGGGCAAATTGGACCCTTTATTTACCATTGGACCACTACATGAACACTACATGGCCCAATAGATAGGCAGGGGTGTTTAAAAATCATTTCAGTAAAAATGTGACAATTTTTGGTGGCACAGGTGACCTACTTCATTCCGGGAGGCAGCAGCCCTGTGCAATGGGGTCAACCACACATGGTCTTTAGCATTAACACTGGCACCTGTCAAAAGCAAATGCATGTTAAATAGACAGACAAATGCATGTTAAATAGACATAGAAATCGCTTCACACGCTGGCACAAACTTTGGCATTGTGATCATGTATGATGGAAACTGGATGTACATAAGATACACGATTTTAACATACTTAATATGATGGTAAACAGTTCATATAATTATGTAAGACGCAAACCTGATTCAATGAGTAGGTCCATTATATGGACGTCACCCACACATGCAGCAGCATGTAGCGGTGTACGGCGCTCCTGGTCCTGTGGAATAAAGAAGCCGGATAAAATCAATCATGACATTTAATAACCATGAACACCAAACCGCGTTCCTCTGCATGACCATACAAACGCAGATACATTTTATACATACCAGTGCATTGACATCCTCCTTTTTGTGCAACAATAATTGGACTTCTTCAGCATTACGATTGAAGATGGCCTGGACCAGAGGAGGCTGCAGATATGGAAATGTCCGTGTTACAATAACGCAAACGTTACATGACATGCCCAGCTAAGCTATCCTTTTTAATTGCATCGACGAAACATTCGACGAAATTATTGGAAATGCATATGTTCACTCGGCCGGCTAATGTGTACATAACAATGCATTTCAAATTTCGTTGAAACAAAATATTTCTATTTTGCATCTGTTGTTGGCAAAAGCGTCTCCTCGTCTCCTCCAGTAAGTAGACGGAACCCTACAGCAGGCCTAAATAAGGGCCTTACCTGACCCTTATGAGAGGCTAACGACGTCAGCGGCTAATGCTAGGCAACCAGCTAATGCTAATAGAACCAGCTAAGCTAAAAAGTGTCTAACAGTCTGGGCCTGCACCTCGTCAGAAAAAAAATTGATTACAGAATCTACAATCATTTAATACGACATGTCTATAATGCACCTAAGCTGCAAATATAGAAACGGGAAAAAACAAATAGTGATAGAAACGTCATTATCAAAGAAAACGTATTTGCTGCGCACAAGAGCAGCTATTAAGTGACCAGCAACTAGACTACGCCACAACACAGCAATGGAGCGCTTTCTTCCAAACCTACCTGGTCTGCAATGTTAAGAACTCCCATCTCCCAAACTCAACCAGGACGGAGCTCCTTCATGAGTATAAAACTGCGAGGTAATAGTGATGCGCTACTGTATCCACTTTTTCAGACTGCACCCATAACTGATAGCAAACAGAATTGCGGGCAAGATCTGTCAGTGTTGTTGTCCGTATCCAATGTCTTCTGTGCTGATGCTGGCTACGAAGAGGCTGAGAGAGGACCATGAATTGTAGCGTTATCCCGGTTTACCGCTACGCAATTTCCGCTGTCTTACTTCCTATGAGCGTTGAGTGTTCGCAAGCTAATGTTCCCCGGAGCGAGATGATTAAGAATATGACAAGATTAACAAAAGCGAAAACCACAAGGAAACAAATATGGAGTTTTGACAAAACATTTGACAAAGCAATATCCGAGTCATGTAACGGAATTGGTCGGATATCCCTCTTTCGAAAGTCCCTCCCTTTCTCTCGCCTCTCGGCGCTAAACGCATGTAACTAAAAGTGCCGCCCTCTCTCTTGCCAATAACGGTCATTTGGAGCATCCCGTTCCAGGCGTTCCGTCGCGAGATGAGAACGCCTGGGAGCGAGGTTATGCTGGCTGGTCCGCCTACAGGCGTGGCGGTCTGGGTTTACATTTATCTGGGGAAATTGCGATACCCAGTGGAAGTTTGGGAAATAAGGAAATCACAGTAATATTGGCATTTTTGCTGCTGCTCCATGAGCCAGTAGGTCATTTGAAAGGCATGTAGATATTTAAAAGTTATATCGTTTGTGAAGGCCTATGTGGTGTACAAGCACAAAACAAATATGGATAACAGGAAGGGTTAGAACAAAATCTGTCAACTGTGGCGTAGACAAATAGGATGTAGCGCCACGTTGAAGTGAGAAATCATATTCAACAATTGAACTACAAGTTTAGTTAAAATAGGATAGAAAAACATTGTAATATTTGCTAGCTGAAAGATATTGATAAGGCAAAACATGTATTCTTGAAAGACCATAGAGGACAGTTTGGTCCAATGTAAATAGGCTTTATTGCAATATGACAGGAAAGGTCATTCGAATTCAAGAAGCTTAAGGATCGCTCACCAGACCTATTTATTCCACTACACTTTTATATGTTACATTGTAACTAGGAAGAAGCATGGCAGCTTAAGCAGAAACTTGAGTGGATGAGAATAGGTGGTGCATATAGACCTTAGTAAGAATAGCATGTGATAGCAGTTTAAAGATTTGAACATTGATAGTTGGACATTAGCTCATAGACCTAATTTCAAAAACACCACAGCGAAAGTGAGGTGGATCAGAGAAAAAATAGGATTAGAAAATAATATACATGACATCCTCTCCACTTTCTGAGCAATACAAATAAAAGGGCAGCTAAGTCACCATCAGACTCGCCTCTGTTATGTAACGGAACTGACTGCAGCTATGGAAAGATCCTGCTTTATTTACAAAACCTGTAAACCAATAGTTGTGATGTTTTTAAATAGTGTGTGCTCAGGGGAAGCAAGAATAAATTTAATATTAAAGCAAATGTTTGGATGAAGTGTCATTAGAGTTATGTCAGAGCTAATCAGGGCAGTGTTGAAGAAGATTGAATCTAAACTTACTTTTTGATATATGGTCATTAAATCACGTATGATTGTTAAATCGTATATGGCTGCCTGACATAGTTACTTAAAGTATATATTAAGCTGAATTTGAGCTCTATTTATCAAGACAAAATCACAAAAAATATACTCATTCGATTTTTGTGATACAAAAACATTTTTTAATGCAATATACAGAATAATGATGAGAAAAAGGCTTGATTAGATTAATTTGTCAAATATATTACAAAGCAATGGTTCAAGGGCACTTCACCCTTAAACCAAGATCATATATCCATACACAGAAAAAAGGTAAAAGCAGCAAGGCAGAAGCTATATTTATAATGAATAAATATTATACCCATCCTGGGTCATATGATTGCACCCCGGACAGCAGGGCGGCGGTAATGCGTTTCTTAACGCGACTTGTTTAGTGAAGCGACGAAGACGCAAAACAAAAACGAAAAGGGCTGCCCTCCCAGCTGACCACCAGCTCCTTCTTCCTGCTGCAGAAGGTCGAGTTGCTCTAATGTCATTTGACAATACCAGAAAGGGGAATACTTTTCTACACTTTTGACATATACTAAACGCTTAAGTCATGGAATAATACAAGTGTGTATGGTAATTACATGAACGCGACCACAGGTCGTGTTAATGAGAAGTTTATAAAAGCTAAGCTAGCCACCGGTGGCTAGTTGCTCGGCTGATAAAGCTTAATGTACTGTGTTGGCTGATAATCGGACCAGCAGTGATTGTGTCTGTTGGCTAGGTAAGTGTTAGGTTGCTCTCTAACGAATGTCAACTGGTAAGCCAGATAGGTACATCGAGATTAAACAATAGTTGTAGATTATTTTGAATACTGCTCCCTCTGACTGAAGAAGCTAACGCCGGTGGTTTGACAACACGTTGCATTGTTTTGGCAGGTCCTGGACACCACCGGGTATCTCCTTACTGGAAAGAGGATTGGATACTTTTGGAAGTCAGTTTCCATGGCAGTCCCGGCTGGTTTACGTCGTTTACCTATGGGTGTGCGAACATTCAGTGAGTTTCTAGAGATCGCCACCGTGGGCTCCCACCAGTCATGCCGCACAGCGGGCTCCAGAGAGCGCCTTCGTCAGAACATCAGGTAAGCTCTGCGGGTTGCCTTTTTGTTGACATGAATCACACTTGATTATTGGTCAATACAAGGTCTATTATTAACGGTCCTGTGTCCTTTGACAGCTATCCAACTTTATGTTTCCAGAACAACTATTGCACTCATTTTACACAGAGCGGATGTCACGTTACAACTAAAACTCAGAGAAAATACCAGCATACACTTTAACGCCACAGAGAGCTTCCATACCCTACTGGAGCTGAATGTAAAAATCCATCCAATGACTTTGTTTTGGATACCTGGAATGTAATTGTCATTTCTTTGTTATTGATGGTGGTGGGTGGTTTGTACTCTTTCTGGAACATAGCTTATTCAAGCTTTCCTCTAAACGTTTAGACATTTGTCCTCCTGCGGCATCCTAATGACCAGAACTCCCAGAGTGCTTTGCCTTAAAGACTCTGAAACGATGGCAGCTCTTCCCCAAAGCAGAAGCTTCATCAGCTTCACTAACAAACGGAAGGAGTACTCGGAGCGCAGGATACTTGGGTAATAACTAAGCCATAGGTGACTAAATTCAGCAGTGTCCAGACGTTTTCCAGTGGAATTTGTGTATTGAGTTATATTTCTGCTGTTTTTCTTTTTGAACTGCCTCAGGTACTCCATGCTGGAGATGTACGAAGTGGTCTCCAATGTGGATGAGTACAAGCTCTTTGTGCCCTGGTGTACAAAGTCCCAGACCATCATGAAAAGAGCAGGCCACGCCAAAGCTCACCTTGAAGTGGGGTTCCCGCCAGTGGTAGAGAGATACACCTCTATGATCACCAATGTCCGGCCCCATCTTGTTAAGGTAGGCGCCTTTTTTTAGCTTCAGGGACTAGGATGTCTGTTGTTGATTATGCTTTAAAAACGTTCTCATCTTTGGCTGGTCTTAGGCTGTGTGTACGGACGGAAAGCTCTTCAATCACCTGGAGACAATATGGCGCTTCAGTCCTGGCATCCCCGGATACCCACGCACCTGCACGGTAGACTTTTCTGTAAGTACAGGGCCACTCTTCTGTTCCTTATTTATTTGACATGCTCAGTGTTTTGTTGTACTTCTCCACTGTCTTACCATCTTTTTGCTTGGTTTTTATTCCGTTTTTCAATATCTGTGGAATCTCATGTCATAGCAGCCATCTACGCCATCTATGCCTCTATGTTTTGAGTTAAAAGGTCGTTCTTGTTGTTTTCCATCAGCCATCTAGCCATCATGTCATAGCAGCCATCTAAGCCATCTATGCCTCTATGTTTTGAGTTAAAAGGTCGTTCTTGTTGTTTTCCTCACCAGATCTCCTTTGAGTTCCGCTCTCTACTGCACTCCCAGCTGGCCACGGTGTTCTTCGACGAGGTCGTGAAGCAGAACGTCGCAGCTTTCGAGCGGCGTGCCGGCAAGCTGTACGGCCCGGAGACTCGCATCCCGCGGGAGCTGATGTTCCACGAGGTGCACCACACGTGAGGCTGGCTCCCCCCCTCCGCCCTCCTCCAGCCTTAACAACACCAAACAAACCTTAGTCCCTTGACACACACAATCTTACTCGGATCTGCATGACGCCCTCTCACTGTCTTTCTACACGAAGACCGAGCAGCAGAACGGTCGTTCTGATCGATATGGCTTAGAAAGGATGAGTCAACACGATGCTTGTTCCTGCATCAAACCCCAGCACATCACATTAGTTGTTTTTCAATTGGCCAACCGAGAGTGTTACGCCTGAAAACTACATTTCCCACTTACCTCTACTGTGAGGTTCTTCTTTTGCGGATGAAACCTTGCGATGTGTATCGCTGTTACAAACTTCTTCTACATAAATCCAGCATCCTTATACCAACCCCAGAAAATCGCCTGTTACTTGATCCTTAAGTAATATGCAAATGATTGGCAGTGAGTCAAATATTTGCATTCTTTTACATAATAATATGTAATGTATTTGACAGTTACACCCATTGAGGCTGACTTGTTGCTATTCTGTTCACAATGTAGCTGGAAACAACCAACAGAGGGGCCAGAATCTCACTCACTCACTAGTAACCATCATTTTAAAGTTGGGATCTAACTCCTCTTCTGTTTTAATGTTAGCCACATCTTATCGCATTAGGGAATTTTATTTATATATATTTTTTATGTTTCAAGCAGAGTTTTAATAAGATTAGGTTATTGGCCATGGATATATGCCGATAGATATTGGGATTTCATTTCATACCATGTTATTGATTTAACGCAGCAGTTGTTTTGGGATAAAACTGTTTTATTAATTTCTAAATGAATTGTGCCATGCTTGTTGGAAGCAAGACTCCTCCCTCTCCTCCATTGTGTGATCTGATAGTTTTTGCAGAGGGTGATGGGTTATTTTGACTTCAGTTCATTTAGGTTTTGTCTGACTTGTTTTGTTGTGATGCAGAGCTTTAAATTGAAGTTGTATCGTTAAAGGTATTTAGTTTGAAAAAGGGGACTTTTCCTACACAATGGCAGACTGGCTTATTCTACGGCCCTGCACAGAAACATACCGTTAAGTAAAAAACGACCAAGGAAATTAATCAAATAAGCTATTCTCCTTACAATTATAGATTAGTGCAATTAGTTATATTTCAGCTATGCAAATTCTACCTGAAAATGGATGACATTATCCAGGTATATTTTATTATAGGTGCATGCACTACATTCAATTACTGCAATATCTACATTTTTCTGTTAAATGATATAATGTAATAAACCTCAATAATATGATCTATCTTACCCTTAACTGAGTTTAAGTGTATTAAAGGACCATCAGCATAAATACCCATCGTACTCTGACTATTTCTCTCCTCAGGTAGTTTCCAGGTTGTAGAATAGTACATGGTAGCCCTTTGTTATTTAAACAATTTATGTTCATATCTGCAGCATGGTTGTAACATGAAAAGACTACTGTGGCGTATTTTAAGAATGGCTGACATTTAACAAGGTTGTATATTGCACAATTTGTAGTTGCGGCATACTAGTAGTTGGCTTATTACTTATATTACATACCTTCCTCCTAAATGCGGATATACAAATGCTGTTCAGTTTACATTTTTACTTTATACAAAGAGTCATATTTCTTAAACCCAAAAGTAGGCAAGAGACAGTTGAAGCTAATACAGCCCGTTATTGTTGGAAGTACCCCCATCCCACATCTCTTCTTTAGTTACGAAGTACCCCCATCCCAAATCTCTCTCCTTTAGTCACGAAGTACCCCCATCCCAAATCTCTCTCCTTTAGTCACGAAGTACCCCCATCCCAAATCTCTCTCCTTTAGTCACGAAGTACCCCCATCCCACATCTCTCTCCTTTAGTCACGAAGTACTCCTGTCCCACACCCCTCTCCTTTAATGTATAGTCAGTCAGAAAGTGTGAATTATCAGCAATGTTTGGCTCTGTACAAATAGTTCACTAGGGAGCCTACATGTACATTTGTGAATACCCTGCATTTATTTCAGTTGTATTTAAGTTATAAATATGCAGACAGTTCTGAAAATAAAATCTGGTGTGTGGTTTATGAAGTTAATGTTGCATTGCATTCTTTTTTGTGGTTTCTGTGCACCACGTTGATGTGTGCAAAGTATTGTGCGTGCGCACAGGCAGTTAAAGATATAATTATTTTCTGTGCACCATCAGGCATGCTAGATATGTCACTTGCACGTCAGGATCACATGCATTTCCCAGTGTGAGAGCTCACCATGTTGGCACTGACAAAAGCTCTGGGACAGAGTGGTCTCCAAGGGCAGCAGGAAACCAGAGAGGGGAGACGGTATTTGGAACAGTTATTAATAACGGCACGTAGGATAGGTGACTGCTTGGAACGTCTGCTGACTTGATGTTGCACATCTTTCAATACACAAAACTGTCTTCACCGTGCTACTTGAGAAACATGGATAGCAGTGGCCGAGAATGATGTTGAGATATTTAAACATGGGACTGTGCATTAAAACTTTGTTCCCCCATATTTAGTTTCATGGATGAATATAATCATGAATGGTATCATTTATCATTCGTATCATTAGTAAAATGAGGTTGATCGATTGTAGGCTCCAGTCTACGTTTGCAATGAATGCATGCGTTTTCCACTCCTACATTTCCAAATTCAGATCAAGCCTGTTAATTTTGAAAAACAAAAAACCACTACAGCATATTTGTTAAAAACTTTTATTGTTTTTTCTATTTTTGTTAGGTTTTCGGATATTTGTTCAGTCAGAGCAGCTCTTGCCCATACAACCCATCCCAGTTTGTTCCTGTTGTGTTTCTTTCCTCAGTGAATACAACCCAGCTACCGCACACAACCGATACTCTCTACGATCAAAATAACACTCAAACACTAAGCATATGGAAGAGAACAAAATCAAAAACTGAGTGAGGGGAGGAAGCCATAGAAATTTAAAATTCTGCAAGTGAATGAGCAACATGTACAGACTAATAAGCCGTTACTACACACAAAATGGAGTGTCTACAAACGATAGAAACTGAACATACCTCAGACAAAAGAGCAAGCTTGAAACATTCAAAACTAACACCTGCACCAGCTAAGCCCATACAACTAGGCAAAAATCACTTTATATACACAGGTTAGACGCAGTATGATTTTAGATCAACGGGAGAATTTTCGAAAAGCAGAGGTCACACTTTCAGTGACGAGTGGGATTGGAACACAAGGTCATTCTTGTACTTAGTAATTGTGGTTATAGGAGCAACATGGTAGACGTAGAGCTCATACATTCACGCTATACATTTATATATATATATATATATACCTATGTACATAGTGTATAAATAAAACCACATTGCAAACCCAAAGACTAGTTTTATACATATTTAACACCCGAAATAAAACCCCATACAAAAGGACACTTAATCAATCTGGGGAGTCTACTGCTATAAATTAGGGATTCCAAACTAGCAAGTGCTAATTTTGGAGTAGTTTCTGAATGATGAAGTGCTCTTGGCTGGGGATAAAGTTACAGTCATACACCTGCAAAAAAATAAAGACAGACCCACCACCCCACGTATTCAAGCTTGCTCTTAAGCATCAACCGTAAGCACATTAAAAACACCTCTACTGTACTGTAATATCTAATGTCACTTTCTGTACACCATCAAGTTTCTTTGGTACTCTGGACTGCTCTTCAGAGCAGCCAACAAGCACAAAGCCCATTGTAAAATGAAGACAAGATCTAGTTATTTTGATCATAGAGGTGGAAGTGGTCATAGAACACACGTAGTTCAGAGAGAAAAGGGAAACCAAAGAGCTCATGGGCCAAGACCTTTTAACTAATTGTGTTTTTATCTGGGGAAATTTAAATGTTTCAATACGCATGGATTGATTCTATGGTTTGGGAAGGGCCTTTAACCTAAACTGGAGTGTTCATATTGGGAGTGAGGTCTACCAATAGCCTGGGCAGAATGACCTTTGCAGAGATTGCATAGAAGACAAAGAATGTGTTTCTGTAAGGGGCATTTTCTTTTTGATCTGGACATTTTTTACATTTCTGCAAACAACTCAAAAAGCATTTCAACCCATTAAATTCCATAAAACTCATCTTCAATTTGGAGTCAAGTTCAAATACCATGCTTGGGGTAAATAGTAAGCAATTCCAGCAGCCTTGTGATGGTAAGCATATGAACCCATAATGAAAATGGTGCATTTTCTTCTCATTTTTCGAAAGTATGGTGAGAAAGCTCTGCTGGACTAACTTCTACACCAACTGCATGACAATTTGAATTGACCTTATGTGTAAAAGGACATTTACAGTTCACCGCCTCTTTGAATCCCATTTCCCTGGGGTTTAGAAGGACAGCAGTAAACTTGTATATTTTACATTTAATATTTCCTCTTCCTCTCCCTTTACAATAACCACCCCCCACCCTCTCCCCTCCATTTCAGCTGGGTCGACTTCAGCCCGACTTGACTCCCACCAGTCCCATGAGTCCGTCTGTGCTCATGGACTTGGGACGCTCCAATGGGAAGCCTAACGCTCTGCTCCACACCAGTTGGGCCAGCACGCCAAGGGCACGGGATACGCCGAACAGCACAGTGTAGTAATTCATCTCAGTCATTCCGTAGTACTGCACAAGAGAAAGAGGAAAACCGGTCAGGAGGAGCAGAAACAGAGCCTCAAATGATTCTCAAGTGTCAATTCTGAAAATGTCTTTTGCTACTCATTACATCACTATGTGGACTTCCATGCAATTAAAGTTTTATATATTTATATCTCCATCTATCTATCTATCTATACCCTCAATACCTTGAATGTCGATAACTACACAAAATAGTTTCTTTGTTTAAAGTCTGTTCCATGCCAATCTGGCCCTTACCTGCAAGAGCACCCCACTGTGAGCATCCACATTAGGCCATGGGTTTTTGGCCTTGCCCTGCTCCAGCAGCACATTGGGAACAATCTTGTATAGCTGGGCAACCATCTTGAACAGGGGGTCATTGGGCAGATGTTTCAGGGCAAATTCCTGCTGGCAGGTGTAACGTGGATCGGTCTTCCTCAGTACAGCATGGCCATAGCCAGGCACCACCTGCAGCACAGAGAGAGGGGGGAAATTTGAAACGGTGTCAAGATGCCATGAGTTGCTATTGTTCAAAGCTCAAATGAGAGGGCTCAAGTGCATTTATAGTGGAGTTCGACAGGAGTCTTTACCCTGCCAGACTTGAGTGTGTTCCAGATGTAGTCCCTCATTCTCTCATCGGACACCTCTCCACCCAACTCCTTCTGCAACGCAGTCAGCCACACCAGCACCTCCTGATGGACAGAAGAGACAATTCACAGAGCACTGTCAAATAAATTGGTAAATATATACAATGTTATGGTGGACATTAATGCTTGTGCAGGAATACAGTGGAACATTTAAAATACAGACAATGAGAGTTGATTTTGAATATGCGAAGGCACGATTGGACACGCATCTTGATACATGGGCTCCGATACCATCATCAACAATACTTTTAGTTTGAAATTATTCGGTGCGAATTGTTCGATTTAGGGATGCAAAATACCATTTTACAGAGTACTCTCCTTGGGGTACTAACCAATACCGTGTACTGATATAGTAAAACTGAAGCCACAAAATATAATTACAGAAAATGGAAGCCACAAAATAAAATAAATAAAATACTAAATAACTTCCTCAATCTGGATCCTATTTCCCCATCATTTTTGGTGAGGGTGACTAATGCGGACAATAATGTTTTTAATGGGTCCAGTATTGAGCGAGAGTGCTTCAGCCATTACAGCCCCTCACGGCTCAATGTAGCCCTTTGAGGCAATAGCACCACGTCAACGTACATCATCAAAATGCACTCTTTTTGGCCACTGACGGGCTCAGATTGTTATTCTATGTGTCTGACAACATTATGGACCTTTCGCTTGATCCGGTTGGTGTTTCATTGTGTCTAATCAAGTGTCGCTCAAGGAGTCCTGCGCTGTAATCTCGCTAGAGACAACTATGGAAACGTGAGTGAGAGTTGGAAAGAGGAGTGAGTTTGTTGTGTTGGACTAAAGAAAGCGTAGCTTAGTGTGAAAGATTTGGGTGAAGGAGGGTTGAGATTGTAACAACAATAGGGAAATTTCCTGCAACAACTCAACTCTTTAGAGCCCAAGATTTCACAGCGAGACTTCTCTTTGAGCAAGATTTGGTTAGACAATAACAAAACAAACCGGATCAAGCGCAAGGTTAAGAAAACAGTTGTATTTATCCATAGGGATCCTTTCCATAATGTTGTCAGACACCTATAATAACAATCTGCGCCTGTCAGTGTTGATAACAAGCACTTTTAGAGGAGGTACATTGAGGGGGCGCTATTGCCGTAATGGCACGGTATGATAAATGTCATGGTAAAACAACCACGCACGATTATGGATACGTTTGCGGGCGTTGTTGAACTTGACAGCGAAATGAGCCTTACAGAACCTCGATTCTGGAACAACACAGATGATTGTAAATCAGTTGCTGATTCACAGGTAAAATGTTACAGGTCAATCATGAGATGCATTGTAGAAGGTAGATGAGATGCATTTGGAAGGTAGAAACTAAAAGAAAACACTAATTTGTGAATCGGCAATAAGTAATGTTTGAAATAGATTGGCGATACATGTGCATATGGATCGGTTGGGGACCCGCATTGTTAACATTGAAATCGGGGGCCGATGCAAATCGGTGAATCGTTACATCCCTGTGCAATAGTGTTCTTACTTAATACAAAAATATTCCATTGAAAGGACATTAAGGACAAACCTGGTTGGCCAGGCCGTGCAGAGGTCCAGCCAGACCATTCATGGCTGCACTGAAGGACAGGTAGGGGTCAGACAGAGCACTGCCCACCAAGTGGCTGGTGTGGGCACTGACATTACCTCCCTCATGGTCGCTGATGGAGGAAAGGTGGGCAGAAAGCAGGGCATAAGAAAACAATCTCTTGAGACAATCCTTTTAAAACAGACGGACAATCTGATTTCATTGGTGGAGAATCCCATTGTACTTTACAAGCGCCTATAATTGTGGCCACTAGGGGGCAGAATATGATCAATGTCCCAGCAATCCTATCCATTGACTCACTCAAGGGGAAAGGGGCTGGGCAAGCTAAAGCTAAAAGTGCTGCCCATTTGTGGCATTGTGTAAGAAAAGGGTGTAGCAATACATTCATGTTAGCAATAGACTCAAAAATGTAATGAATAGGTGAAGATGCCTTAGGGCTGGTGATACAAAATATTTCATATAGCCTTTGGGAACAAAGATGTATTACACCCGTGCTGTATTTCATCATGATGGTATGCTGCATTGAGCTTGAGTAGTGACTAAGCCAAGACCCACCAAGCAGCAGTTCCATGTTGCTACACGCCATACCTGTGAATGGTGAGATAGAGCCTCATGAGCTCAGTGAACTGGGCATCGCTGTAGCCCAGCATATTGGTGAAGTTGTGAGACCAGTCCAGGTTGGAGTCGATGGCTCCAATGCTGCTGCCCTCGCGGTACAAGTTGCGGTAGATCTTGGCTGCAACGCAGGGCAGCTTGGCAATCAGGTCCATGGAGTCCTCATAGACAAACTAGTGCAGAGCACAGACACAACATCAAGTCAAAACCAATCAGAACCATGATGTGATGATCCCCTCAAGGTTTGTAGGATATAAAAGACCCCTCCCCCCCTGGCCAGAGAACCTAGACAACCAAGGGACTAGAGGGGAGTGTATGTGCTAAAGTGAAGCTCACCTCCCAGTACTTGGACTTGTGAACCCCCTCGGAGTAGGCCCGTGCAAAGCCACTCTCGCTGTTGAGCGCTGTGATGGCGGCGCTGAACTGAGACATGGGGTGCAGGTTTGTGGGGAAGTTGTCCAACATGGTGACCACATGAGAGGGGAGAGCAGCTCTTTTCGCCCATTCTTTGGACAGCCAGCTGACCTAAATGACACAAACACAGAGCGGCGCAGGCATCTTGAAAACCGTGCTTTTCAAGTCTTTCCAACTAACGGCAAACCCGTACAACTTGCGTATGCTGGAATTTAACGGGAACAGCAGCTACTCACAGAATACTTTCACTCTCAAGAGAAGACACTCCAATAGAATAACAGCCATCACATCACTTTCCATCTCAGCATCTTTTTAACAGAGCATTTTGTGCCATACATCTCTAAAATACGGTTATGTCTTCCGTCTGCTCACCTGTTCTTCAGTGGGCACCTGTCCTGTGATCAGCAGCCAGAAGAGACCTTCTGGCAGTGGCTCCTGACCTCCTGGGGCCTTGGGCAGCAGGTCCTGACACTCTGGAATGCTGTAGCCACGGAACCGGATGCCCTGCACACCAAGTTAGAGAGCAGTGTTGATGAATTTGGGGTAACTACATTCATAGCCCAATATAGTCTTGGTTTTAGCAAACAATTATTAGTATAACAAATCAAAACAAAGGCAAGCGGGATTGGGAAGCTAAACTCGACATAGAGATGGGCCTATACAGTATGGGCATCATAAAGACACAAATCTTTTGGGTATGAGGAAGCACAGTCCTTTTCGTTATCGTTGACCTTTAGCATACACACCTCATCTGGATCCAGCACAGACGTCTCATACACCAGCCCCTTCATTCCCCTCATACCGCCATACACCTGTACATTCACAAGGGAGACATTTACATGTTAAAGGGGATCTCAATTACCACATGAATGGTCAAACGTGTTGAGTATTTGCACCTCCGTAATGGTGTAATATTGTCCAACTCACTTTGCAACGTTTTTAATGGTTGGTCAAGGTGTCAAGATAATAATTAATAACCAAGATCTTTTATCTTCTGGTCAAAGTACGTTGTATTAAGCCACATGTAAAATTCCACTCAGTATTGTAAAAATGACTTGCAATGTAGTAACCAAATCTAGGCATATAGCAATCTAAAGACTGTTCACATAATAGCAAAATGTCAAATGAAATTGCTGTGTTGGTGAAAGTATATGGGATCTATATAGGTTTGCTGTGGCCAATGACAGGTCAGCTCTTCTGTGACTCAGCTAAAAAAATGTCTGCTGTGACATGCCCTCTGCTCACACTGCCCTACGCATGAACATAAGGTCATTAGCCAACGCTCAACCAGCAGCAAGGGGAAGAGTATTCAAAGGTATCTTATGTTTGAAAGCATTCGTGTACATGCATCTTGCAATCTTAGCATTAAAAATGAAAAGCTTTTGAATCTTAGCATTGCATATCAGCAATGACTCACCATATCAACAGTAATTTGGCCGATGTTGGTTTTGCCATATTGCTGTTTGAAGTTCTTGATCCGGGTCTGTTCTTTGGGGATAAGGTCTGCCAGAACATCCTTCAGATTCTGCTACAAAACAGAAACTGGTTCATTATTTTACCCTCAACTGACAAAGTTATACTCTGCTTATGAACTAGTTACTAACATTGCTTGATTTAGTCTTGGAACAGAATCGAGAGGCATCTAGATTGTGAAACCAATTATTGAGGTGAAAGTTAAGGATTACTTACACTTGATGCGCTGGCATGTCTGGCAGCCACAAGGGCAGATGTGGCATTCTGGTTAACAAGAAATAAATGACATTTATGAGGCAAGTAACTTTCCACCCATCCATAGCATTACATAAGTTTGCCCTACTTTAATTAATTAAAAACTCAAACGAGGCCCAAGCTTACTTAGACGTATTACTGGTGCTACTTTGTGCAATGGAAGCTAGCCAGCTTGCATTGACTAGGCACATAAGCAAGCAGCTAGTGTTTGAAACCTAGCTTGCAACCAAGCCATTTAATTTTCGGCATCTTCCACCTCAATTAAACATCAATGGACAGTGCATACCATTGTCACCATAATGCACATATCTGGTATAGCAGTTCAGTTATAAATAGTGTAGCTTTCTAGCCTAAAGGTTCTGAGCCAATTATATCTTCTTAAATCGGATGGGATGGTAGTAGGTATAGGTATGGTAGATAAGTAGGATCAAAACGGCTATCTGCTAGTGTAGAGATGACACTAGCTTCGGTAACAAAACAGTGATCTTGCTGTGACCAGGGAAGAGGTAGCAGTTGAGCCGGTATGGCACGTCACTGAAACGGGACTCCCTGGTAGGACTGTCAAAAGGAAGGGAGGGGTAAGGGGGCTTGAGGACAGCTGGCTTTTGTCCAAGTGCAACCCAGGCGTGCTTCACTAGTGAAGTGAACTATGGTCCTGGCGGTACCCCACAGAGACACAAAGACATGAGCTCACTTCACCACAGTTACACACTGTCCAGACAGCAGAGATTATGTAACCCAACCACACGCTTGTAGATCTCTTGGTACTAGCAACTCCTAGCTTCCACCTGCCCTAATGGAAGGGGTGGGATTATTATTTTCTCAGCAGGATAGCGATGGCTTTCTTTTGCATTCCAAAGGCCGAATTATAATTTCAGAGCTTAATTCAACAAGGTAAATAAATGTATGATGGAAAAACACTTGGCAGGGAAAGAGCAACTAATAAAATCATGGAACTGATAAACACAATTGTTACATTTGAATGAAACACTGAGATTTGTAAATATCAGGTAATCTAAGATAGAAATAATTAGGCCATATTCTGACTACCTACATCATTGTCCAGGAAACTTGTTAAACACAAAATAATCTTCTTCCTATTTAAAACCCATTATATTATATGACCACCATTTAACCGCTGACTGTAAGGAAGCTTTTAAACAAACATTACCGCTATTAACAGTGAACAGGTTTTGATGACCATGAGTGAGCTGCACAGCTCCCAGTGTATAGTTAAAAGGCCCAATATTTAGATTGAGCTAAAGTTTAATGACATGTCACTGGACATGACCATTGACACAATGACACTGTATTGTGTGGCTAAATGTGTCTCAAAGTCGTTGTGTGAAAGAGTTCTATGCAAATCGGACACTGTAGTAGGGCAGTAGATGGATACAGTGTCTGTCATAACCAATTAGGACTACTATTGTTGAAAGCAGCACAATAGAGCTTATATATGAGTCACCAGTGTATGTTAATTCTACAGAATATGAAAAAGTATATATTTGTATACATACGTGTAAACTTAAACACAGAGATTTAGTTTTAATTTTTTTATTTTTATAATTCTTTTTATAAATTGGTGTGGTTGGTCTACCTTGTTTTAACTAATGTTTCATTTGAGAAAACCCTTTGCACCAAGTTGAATTTAAATCATCAGACAACGTAAACGTTGACGTGAAGGTCAAATGAGTTGAAAAGAGATAAGGTAAAGTGGGTTTTGAATAATGGGACAACAGCTGTAACCATAGTCACTGAGCTACATTACAGCTAATCTTAAACATGAAAATGTAAACCGGTTAGTTAAACGGATGGTAAGCCAGCCAGTCAAACACGTCGGGTACTACAATGGCAGGCCGGGCTACGCTAGTCTTGCCAGTAGAGTGTCAGTAGAAATTATTTTATACATTTTAATTCCCCGCTTTACAAAACGCACACTGTTGTAAAACCCCGTTGCCCTCGTATACATTATATTTGTACTGATGAAACGTTCATCGGTTGGTGGGTTTACTTTCTCAATGTGGTTGAAGGGCTGCTACCTCACTTTGAGTAACACTTGCTAGCTTGTCATTAGCTCCATCGATAGCCAGTTTACGTTCATTTGAAAGCTAAAGTCCACGGGTTTGGTTGGAAATAAAACATTTCTTACCTTTGAATTGAGAAGCTTAGGTGCTATCCGGCTGATAGTTAGAAAAGACATTGTATTTGATAATTTCTGAATTCAAACTAAGACTTTTTAGGTAATAAAGCCACTACCAGTGCACCACGGAGCTGATTGAAGGTGCCCCTCCAGAAAGCAGAAGGTTGAAGAGGGATTCAGGCCCGCAAGTAGACGTAACGCTGATTGGGGGAAAAGTTCTACGTAACAATAGCGTAATACATTTTGATTTGTCAGATGACTGTATGGTGTATTTCTATTGGTTAGCTCTCACTCGGCTCTCTACGAGAGTTCATTGTACATAGGGTGTGTTCAAGAACAAGAACAAGAAGTGGTATTACTCACCATACGATTCATTTGGTCAACCCATGGCATTTCCGTCGTGAGATGAGATCTCCTGGGAGGGAGGTTAGGTGTTACATATTAAAATAGTGTTTGCAATTCACAAAATTTCACCAACATCGTTTATCTATGTTTTATTATTCCAAGGACTACGGAAGCGTATTGCTGCCATGCCAGAAACGTGAAAAGTTTATTGTTATAACAATATGTTTTCACGTTATAACAAGATATTTTCACGTTATTATGACATACAAACTCGTCACGTTATAACAATGTACTATTTATCGCGTTATAACGTGATAACTTATATTGCTATAACGTGATAAGTTTCACGTTATAACATGATAAATAATATATTGTTATAACGTGATAAGTTTGTATGTCGTAAAAACGTGATAACTTATAAGTTAAAACGTAGAAGTTTTACAATAACGGCTCTAAAAATGTGACATGCCTACGTGCTCTATCGTTGCTATGGGGGTTGCTATGGACAACCACCATAGCTATCGCTGAAAACCAAACAAGGCTGACATTAATTTGATTATCAGTGGAAAATGCAATATTAACATTGTTTCGGCATTAAAATGCGTTTTGATTCCAGTTCGAGTTAGTTAAATGTGCCTTTTATTGTCACAATCTTCATTCAGTATGATTGTATGATGATTGTGGGGGTGTTGAGGGACTATAATCGAGGTAGGCTTTAACTGTTTAAAAAATTACATATTTTATTACACAACATGTTTTTAAACATGTGGAGCAATGAGCTACATTTTTGTTCGGAATCCCCCCGCCCCCCAGTTCTCGTATATATCCATATGCGCTTGTTTTAGACCTATGGCCATCATTTCATTTTCTGTAACATGCACGCATATATCCTGTATTTAATACATGAAACTGTTATATGCACACACTATGCTTAACAACCCCTGAAATGATTGGTTCTTGGTTCCTGTGATAGGAATGGGACGCTGTGATGAGGAACATTAATGGTTACAAATTAAGCACAGTTCACATTGCTTACGTGTTTATGAGTTGTATGTAAAGTGTAATTTACACAAACCCAGATGAGGATGTATCACCTTAATAGTGCACTTCAGCCATTCACTAATTTAATTAATATTTTTCATATAACAGATCCAAAGGGAATGCAGTCAAACCTGTAGCCTCAAGTTCCAATCATTCACTTATTCATAGTCAATTCTCATACCCCAGTGCCAGACAGAACAGCCCCTCCCAAGTGCCGCCAAGGCAATGACCCCCCCCCATCTGTTAGAGGTCTTTCCTCATCCTCAGTGTGTATTGACTATATCTGTTGATGAGTGCATTGATCATGGCAAGCTGCATATTTATGTGTGATGTAACCTGTACTGTCCATATGGACAACCCATCCACATATGGACATGGCAAATTGTTGCCACGGCCCAGTGGTAGTATACTAGAATGATCAATTAGGAGGCTGTAGCCCTACAGGAAGTGACTCACAATGTCTCAGCAAATGCTCCGTCTTGTGGCGCCTCACACAGTGGCTCGCTTGCAAGATTTTGAGCTGAACTTTTATTTCTTAGACTTAGATTTCTTCCCAGAACTACAACCTACCGATCCAACATGCATATCTGAGAATCTGACATCTATTTTATAACAAAAAAAGTTAGTATGAACTTTATTTAATATCATAAATATCATTGTAATATCATTGTGTGGGCTCCTTTTGACCCTAAACTTGAAAAACTTGTCCACAGGCCAGTTGTGTTTACACGCCCTTAAGGCACGATTTCCATCACCATCCCACCGAAAATGGGGAACTGGAAACTGCCCGCTGTTTTATGCCCATTTACTCTACAGTTTGTGGTCACGCCCCTTGTCCCACCCTTGCGTGATGGCTAGAGATGCCAAAATTCATACATTTCCTTATGTCCCGGGAACGACAACGACAAATCCGAAATTTGGATTTCTAGTGCTTGCAGGAAAGGGTTAGGGTCCCCCTTTTGCTGAGAGACTCAATCTTTTCCCAGAGCAATCCCAAGGTGCCTCCTGGTTGATAAGTCTAATGGTTTCTATCTCTTGTCTATGTATTCAGATCAATTTATATGGCTTGTATTTCCAATGCGTTTCAATGGAGCATTTAATGATGCTTTGTGAGCCTTTCCTGTAGAGCCCCATATTTATAGTTTTAGTAGACCTTAAAGAGCCAGTGAACCCACTGTTTCAGCTGGAATTCGAATACTTTGAGATTAAAAAAAATGCGTTTTGGGCTGAGAGTTTTAGGAAAGAGGGGGGCGTGTTATCCCCATGGTTACGACCCACGCCAACTTTATGATACTTTTTTAGTACCGTCGTTGTGTAACTCTTATCAGCGTTATAATAAGCGATGTTGTATATGAAATCCGCCACACACCCTAGCGTTATACTATAGGTGTCCGGGAAGCCTAACCCTCACTCGGACGCGGACATTAAAGAGCCAGCAAAATAATGATTCATAAAATGCTGATCTTACTTCTTTGACTTGCCTATCAACTGCCATGACAATCTCATCATAAAACATCGATACGTCCTGACAATCTAATCATAAAACATTGATATGTTCGTCATTGAACAAATAAAGAGAGCATTTTGTTTTCATACACTTTTCATGGAGAAAGCATTTGCTCCAG
>OOFG01000180.1:0-26431 GCA_900323295.1 Molva molva | reverse complement strand
GTGTGTACTAGCATATTTTAACCTCTCTGTTCATTTTAACCTCAGAGCAGACTGTACCCATGACTGTATCTGTGTGTATTAGTAATAATGACCATTAGGGGTTTCAATTTTTCACAGCACGCTGGGATGCTAGCCTACATTGTACATTGAGTCTAAAATGCTGGATGGGTTAACTAAGCTAGTTAGCCTGGGTGGTAGCATGTAATGCTGACACTGAGGCACCTCCACGTTCTCATACAGGTCACAGCAGCGACTGCTAACTGGAGATGTACTGTACACCTACACGTACCGTACTGTCTCCAGGCGTAAAACCCACAGGCGAATTCAACCGCAAATCTGTAAATGGCTCATTGTTGTTTCTCCAACTTCTCTTCCTCAGAGCTGATTAGTAACAGATTGAAACTGTGAAACTTTCACAGTTTCAATCTGCTGCTTTGGGCAGTTTATTCCACAACATGGAATGAGTTAGCCTATTCCTGGAACGTTGGAAAGTCCAGGCTAGGGCTTCCTCAAAGCCCTCAAGCTCTTGCTGATAAGCAAGGAAAATGGTTTCAATGTGTCCTTGAACAAACTTGATGTTTGTTTTGAAAGTAATCAGTGTAATTTAAAAATGTGATTATAAATCCTATTGTTGGCTATCATCACTAAGCTAAGAGACAAAAAAAGATTATAATTGTTACCATATTCAACGACTCAACAAGCTAACATTAATCTAAACAGGTGTCCAAAAACTGTCCATTAAAACAGTGCTTGACAAACAGTGAAGTGGTCCATTGTGTTCATCTATTGACGGTTCATCAGTTTTGTTTTTGTCAGGTACGATCATACTAGTATCAACTATCATCGCTCTGAGGTTTATCTGGAGGGGAGAGAACGAAAGAAGGATCTTGACTGCACAGCAGTGAGGCTAAGATGCTAGGATGACTCATAGCTCCCACGTAGGAAGTATCCCAAGCATCTTACTTTCATTGCTCTCTTACCCAACACTAAGAGCTGAACTGCTCTTGTATAGAACAGTACCTCATTGGGGACTGGGGGAAAAGAGATTCATGTGAGATTCGGGATTCTTTGCTTCCATAATACTTGTATTGTCAGGTGAACTCAGAAATCGTTTTTTGTGAAAGCATTCAATAGAATGTAAGTCACAAACGTTGCATCAACTATGTTCTGCTCTGTTTGGCCACTTTCTAAAAAAAAAAAAAAAAGGGCGGACCTGTAGAAATCCTAGTATGGTATAGCAATATTTATGGAATCGCAATAAAAGATTTATTGTTTATATGTATCGTGAGGTCCCTGCCGATTCCCGTCCCTACAAAGAGACTAACCCTGTTCCTGTGGTCTGCTCTGGCTCCCTCAGCCCTTCATGCCCCTTGTGAACCTACGCTGCTCTCCAGACGTGCACCACTTTCTCTGCCAGGCCTTCATCCCGGCGTGCACAGAGGGCACCAACGTGCTGCGTCCGTGCAGAGAGCAGTGCGAGGCCGTGCTCGCTGACTGCACCACGGTCATCACTACCTTTGAGGTCTCATGGCCGCCAGAGCTGCAGTGTGACAGGTAGGGGACACTACACCACCGGGGTGAGGGATGTGTACTGCAAATAATACTACATAACAACTGGAAATAATCAGTGCACAGGGACTGGTGTCTTTGAATGCTTAAATGTTTTGGGTTGCTTTCCTGCCTAATCTGCATAAGATTGTTTACCTGCATAACATTTTTCATTTAACGAAAAAAGTTTTGGATTGTATTTCTAGAGGGTGGTTTACTTTACAAGATATAGTCATAGATAGTTAGTATATAATTTGACAATATGTGTGTCTTTTCAAAAGAGATTTCTGTTCTGGTATCGATAACAACGTTTCAGTGAATAGTTGTAATGGTTTGCTGTTTTGCTGCCACAGATTGGAGACATGCAGCTCGGGTGGCTCAGACGTTCCCCAGACCACGCCCAAGAGCTCCTCATCAACCAAGAGGGACCTGGGCTTCTGGTGCCCACTGCAGCTGAAGACCAAGCCGGGCTTGGGCTCGTCCTTCCTGGGCTCCCCCGACTGCGCCCCGCCCTGCCAGAACATGTACTTCAAACCCCACGAGTTGGAGTTTGCCAAGAGCTTCATCGGCGTGTGTTCCATCATCTGCCTGGCAGCCACGCTCTTCACCTTCCTCACCTTCCTCATCGACGTCAAGCGCTTCCGCTACCCCGAGCGACCCATCATCTTCTACGCCGTCTGCTACAGCTTCGTGTCACTCATCTACTTCCTGGGCTTCCTGCTGGGCGACATGGCGGCGTGCTCCGCGGCGACGCAGCCCGGTGCGCTGGACACGGTGGTGCTGGGCTCCCAGAGCAAGGGCTGCTCCCTGCTCTTCATGCTGCTCTACTTCTTCTCCACCGCCGGCATGATCTGGTGGGTGATCCTCACCATCACCTGGTTCCTGGCCGCCGGGCCCAAGTGGAGCTGTGAAGCCATCGAGAAGAAGGCGGTGGGTGGCTTCTTTGATTCGCTGGATTCATTTGACTTTAGGGAGAGGTTTTAGTTTTTTGGGGGTGAACTAACCCATCAGGAAAGACTGTAAGAGAAGAGTTTCTGATATAGTTGCCGATATAGTTACCGATATAGTTGGTTTCGAAAAGCATGTGCTTGAAAATGAATCTAAATACATGACTTACACGTTAATTTAACGTTATGAATTATGAAATACAGTTGAAAGGTGATAGGATAAGCTTCTAAAAGGTGAGATGTATACAGTGCTCATCTTGGCTAGCTGGGCCACGAGAAGCGGTAATAGACTTGCATTAATATTTTGTTAGTGACTAGTAACATTGGAATAGTTACAAGTGCATCATGAATATAAGTACTACCTAATAAAAATGTATAATTAAAACGGATACTAACTAAACTATACGTACAAGTAACTTTAAACAAGCGACTACTCCCAGCGCAGTAATCAAGCAGTGTAGTTAGCCTCTATCTGCCTGTGCTAACAGCGTAAGCATGACGTGTGCCCAGGTGTGGTTCCCCTCTGCAGAGGGCTAGCCTTCCTCTGTCTGTGCTAACAGCATTAGCCTGACGTGTGCGCAGGTGTGGTTCCACTCTGCAGAGGGCTAGCCTTCCTCTGTCTGTGCTAACAGCATTAGCCTGATGTGTGCGCAGGTGTGGTTCCACTCTGCGGCCTGGGGGATCCCAGGGATCCTGACCATCCTGCTGCTGGCCCTCAACAAGGTGGAAGGCGACAGCATCAGCGGCGTGTGCTTCGTGGGCCTCTACGACCTGGAAGCCCTGCGCTACTTCGTGCTGGCGCCGCTGTGCGCCGGCGTGCTGGTGGGCCTCTCGCTACTGCTGGCCGGCATCGTGTCGCTCAACAACGTGCGGCAGGTGATCCAGCACGACGAGCGCAACCAGGGCAAGCTGAAGAAGTTCATGATCCGCATCGGCGTGTTCAGCACGCTGTACCTGGCGCCGCTGCTCACGCTGCTGGCCTGCTACACCTACGAGCAGAGCCAGCGCAGCGCCTGGGAGAGCACCTGGATCAACGACCGCTGCCAGGAGTACAGCATCCCCTGCTCCCATAAGGTGGGCCCAGCCAGGGGTTCAGGAGGGAACACTGTGGGGTGTGTGCGCTGGTTTGTGTGTGTGTGAGTGTGTGCATCAGGCTCAATGTTTGTTATAATTGGGATGACAAAAAATAATAATAATAAGAGTTTACTTTGAATTGGAAAGCGGTCCGGGTTTCGTTACACAATATCGAAAAAATAAGCTATGTCCCAATGTTTGATGTATTACACTGGTGTGTATGTATGTGTGTGTGTGTGTGTGTGTGGGGGGGGGGGGTTGATACACACTTAGAGGCATGTTAGACGTATGTTACAGGAACAAAAATATATTTTATATACTTGATACATTTCGTAATGATATCGAAATACCAATTAAGTCAATACTGTTTAATCAGGGTTATGGGTGGAATTAGTGCCAGGTAGTAGCCAGATCCTTAGAATGGATATTGCGCACAATAAATAAACGGGTCACAATAAACAGGCAGTTTTGGTGCTGCTTACAACCAGTGGAAGTGAGAGCATGCGTGAGAATACAAAGGCTGACGACATAGTCCTACTCCTTGTTGCAGTTTGTTCCAAATTCAATTTAGGAAAGTGTCAGAGCAATACAGACACACTCACTCACACACACGGACACCCACTTCAGGTCACAAGGTTTCTGATAACATTTTTGCCGTTCGTGTTTGGCTTCTTTGTTCCCAGACGACAGAGAGTGGCCGTCCAGACCTGGCTCTGTTCCTGGTCAAGTATCTGATGACCCTGGTGGTGGGCATCTCTGCCGTGTTCTGGGTCAGCAGCAAGAAGACCTGCTCCCAATGGGCCTTCTTCTTCAACCGCACCCGCAAGAGAGAGTAAGAGAGGAATTTGACCACCCACACACTCCACACAAAAATTGTAGTGTAGTATTGCTGTATTTGTATTGGTGATATGTTTGTTTACGTGTAGAATTTATAACTAGAAGTTATGGGGGTATCCGCCAGTGGCTTAGTTAAATTACAAGAAAAAAGAGAACTACTTATAGCTCTTATATGTTAGTGTAAAGAAGTAATGCATCATTTAAATAATTGAGTCCAATGGTTGGATAAAGTAAATCAACTTAAAATAACAGACACATAAGCGATTCAAGACCAGGACAACCGCCATTCTCTAATGTGAATCACATGACCCCCGTCTCCCCGGTGTTCACTGTGTGATTGCACCCGACAGCCCCATCAGCGAGAGTCGCCGGGTGCTGCAGGAGTCCTGTGAGTTCTTCCTCAAGCACAACAGTCGCGTGCAGCACAAGAAGAAGCACTACAAGCCCAGCTCCCACAAGCTCAAGGTCATCTCCAAGTCCATGGGCACCAGCACCGGTGCCGTGCCCGCCATGACCCTGACTGCGGCCGCGAACGCCGTCCCCGCCCACACCGGCGTGGCCAACACCCCCGTCGACGGCCATCGCGGCCACCGCAGCCACGGCACTGAGCCGTTGGCCGGAAGCGGCCCGAGCACCCTTGCCCCGGGGCCCTTCACGGACCCCAGGGGGTCTTCGGAGACCTCCGAGAACCAGAGGAGGGAGCACCTGGACCGGGCGACCTCCAGCCGAGGCTCCCGGCGCGGGGGGGAGAGAGACAAAGAGAGGGAGGCAGGGGAGAGACGGAGCAAGGCCGGGAGCTTCGGCAAGGTCAGCAGCCACTCTGAGAGCTTCCGCCGCCTACCAGATGGAAGGTGAGTCAGACACTGAAAATACTTTGGTCTTAAGTATATGTACAAAACTGACTTTTCTTGCTTAGTATTATTTTAAGACATTATTTTTGATGGGGAAGTGAACACACACAAACAATTCTTCCTTGGAATGAAGTACTTGCTTCTTAAAATGTAATAACAACAACCTCTTTGATGTGTTGTGTCTGACTCAGGTTAACTCCCAGGAGTGACCTATCAGAGGCCAGACAGCTTCCCAGTGGACAGCATCATCCAGCTTTAAACCTATCACGCGGCAGCAGTGCCAAAGGTTCCTCCTCCCGTGCGGTGCACCAAGTACAGGAGGACGACAAGGTGAACAAGGACAGTAGCTACTGAGACGTCAAGCTATCCACAACCATCATCCATCCATCAATCTATCCATCCATCCATCCATCCATCCATCCGTTCCACCAGCGAACCAATGAACCAACCAACCAACCAAACCAATATCTACTGTATTTTTGTTTAGAAAATTTGTTACAAACACCAGCTGTTATCTGCGCACATTTGTTTGTGACAGACTTGGATCTCATTGTATCTTAACAAAACTACTTTATTATTATTATATATCATTATTTTTTATTATATTAGTTTAGGTCACAGTCGGTCATTAGTAAGCCAGCGTGGTTTTAGCACAGCTCAAGGGTTCATTCAGGGCCGTTTGCTGGTATATATTAATTTCCTCTTTTTAATGGTGGCTTTGTGCCACTTAGCTTTATTGTGCTGTTAAGACAAAATGCTTTTCCACTTTGTGAGGCGGGTCTTTGTTCTCTATATAACAAGCAATAGAGTTTGTTGTTTTATAGAACACATGAAAAGCTATTTGGGGATTTTCATAGAAATACTTTGTCTGTGTAACTGCAAGCTGTAATGAAAAAATGCAATATATATGTAAATAATGTATTGTTTAGATATGCACGTCTCTTTCACTGGGTAAGTCTTACACTGGGTGTTGTGGTGAGGAGGTCCTTTAGTTGCCAATCAAACTGCAAGATAGTAGTTTTTTTTTTACTTATTTTTTTTAAAGCCAACTGTCTTGAAAAGAATGTTTAGCAAATGTAGTCCGAAACGTTTTTTATACTGTTTTAAAAATGCCTTGTTTACGTGATTCTACCTGCATATTTCGAGATGATGCTGAGTTTTTCCGTTTATTTCTATTTCCGATCTTTTGGACGCTATTTAACGCAATATACACCCCCATCTTTAGTTGTGATCGAACAATTTTCCACAATTTCAACTTTACACTTTAGGCTCTTTTAGAAGAACATACACATAATGCTTGGGTGAAATTGCTTCTGCTCATGTGTTTATATGGTATACATATTTGTGGTTAAATATTTTTAAAAAAAGAAAAACATTTTAAATCACTTTGCACTGTGTATATCGAAGCACAAATCACAAATTTGCAATGGTCTCAAATAGGTAAAAGACTTTGTGGTGCTGTTTATGGGTTATTTATATGAATTACAGACCATATTCTTTTCATCTCATTAATCGTCAGAGTATTTGCTAATGACCCAGTATTTAATGGTCTGTGCGTTGCTGGATGGAGAACCAATTTGCCCAATGGCTGTCATTTACCATTTGAGAGTACAAGTAAGGTTTTTTTTACGCAATAAAAGGGAATCATTTTCTTAAAACTTGTGTAAGCCTATAAGGCTATGACAATGTATAGCCCTAAGTCAGTTTACCTAGTGTTGATTTCCTTTCTACTGTTTTCTACTGTTTTTAATAATGTATAGGCCTTTACCTTTGTATGATTCATTCAATTGTTTCGCCTAAATAGGCCTATGCCAATTTCTTATTTGATACAAATGTTATTGGATAATAAAATGAAGATAAAATAACGTTTTAACGTGTATTGATGTCCTTTATAATTAGTGAAACAACTTCACTTGCTTCGCAAACATCACATGTTGAGCGCGAAGTTCACTGTTTCTCTCCGTTTTGCCCTGCCTCCTAACCTCGTTCCCAGGCGTTCTCATCTCACGACGTAACGCCTGGAAGGGGATGCTCCAAATGACCGTTATTGGCGAGAGAGGGCGGGCTTTCATGGGTTTAGCGGCGAGAGAGAGGGTGGGACTTACGATAGAGGGAAAAATCTTTCCGTTAAATCTTTTGGATATTGCTTGGTCAAATGTTTCGTCAAAACTCCATATTCATCCTCCTTGGTGTCGCTTTTCTCGTCATGTTCTTATTGTTCTCGCCCCGGGGGACTGTTAACTGGCAGTTATTAGTCCATAATAAGTAACAGACCGGAAATCGCGTTGATGTAGACCGGGATAACGCTACAACTCAGGATCCTCTCTCAGCCTACCTGCCTCCTCGACTAAAACTCCTGTTGGAGTCCAGTTTTGGCTCAAATCGCATCTTCTCCGAGACACGATGTCTCCTTTCGGCCGGCTGCTGCTACTCATCTGCCTCGTTCTACCTCTTTATGCAGTGGAAAAGGTGAGGAACCGAGGGTATCGAAAGGATGCAGAATTTGATAAGGTAAGACACAGTTACATGAAGCTAAATATATAAAAGGACAGTTTCCCATTCGAACAGAAGCGTTCCTAAATGTTTTCTCTTTGTTTGACAAATATAGTCTTCTTCAATTGCAGACTATTTGAGGTAGAACATTTAGGCTACTTTTTCGTGATTATCAAATTACAAATAGTGAAAATCAAAATAGCCACAACATACATTCATGTTTATAATGAGTAATGCTATCGGTTATGGCAGAGTTGCCTAGAAGACGACAAAAGAATGTATTAAATGTCTGTCTTTTAATGACAATACTTTTTAGACATAGGACTATTTGTTATCTAAGCCAAAGTTGGCTTCCTTCCAGCAGACACAACGAAAATAAAGAATGCCGGCCCAGAAAGGAAGTTCTGATATTGAGATTGAGTCTGACTTTTCTGTTTTTTTCTGTCTCAGTTCAGCAGAATTGACAACACATGGCAAAAAGCTTTAAACAATATTGTTAATATTGTATTGTGTGTAGCGCTTTGTAGTTGTATGCAGTATGCCTAGATGCAATGCTCAATCTAAATAGCACTAACCCCCTGCTGGAAATATTGACTTGACAGACCAGAGCAGCATTGTATAATGAATCTGGTAACTCATGTCGCCCTCTGTATCTAGTGCACTGGAAACGATGCAGACAATCCCAACTGCACTAGAATCTCAGAGGAAGCACGATCTACCAATTCAAACACCATGGTAATCATCCAAGATATTCACTATCACATTGTTTAAAACAAATGGGGGGACAAATACAATTTAAACATAAAAAAATTATAATAATTTGCTTTTGAATTTGTCAAATCACCAAAGCCGTGCATTGCATGTTTTGCATAACTTTTTGGCCTATGCATAAATTAAAATGTGATTCCTAAATGCTTCTGTGCATGCCCTTGCTTGCGGTAGGCCTAAACTACCTACAGTTTTCAGGCAGCACTGCTACACAGTCACTAGGCTGGAGGTTAATATAAAAGCCAGCTGTAAAGTTCAGTGGGCTGGACAGAGGCTCCATTCACCGTAGTGTATACTTTGAATGGGGTCCAAATACAAACCCCAGCCTTACTAACATGTCATCATTATTTCCCATTTTTGAATACCAAACCCTATTGGCTAAATTACTTTTCTATATTAAAGTGGTCTACAATACCTCTGAAGCGATTTCCATGGTTTGGTCCATTCATGACCAAATAATGATGTTATTTTACACAGACAAATTCCATTAGCTCACATGCAATGCCACCACATATTCCATTAAAATGCAGCACTTGAGGCACCTATTGTGGCGGTCACTGCACTGCGAAGCGTGATGTCATGCACCATGGTTCCAGCAGAGCACAGCAGATGGTTGTGTGGCTCCAGCATGGCCACTTGATGACTAAAACAGACCATGGGCTTTTCCAGCAGCCAGCTGTATCTCGATACCCATGAGATCAGATCTGATGCTCTCCAGTACTAGTATTCAGTATCCTCACTTTCAGATTTGCAATCCATGGATTTGCCAATCCAAGGCTAGAAACCAAAATGAGTCCTCCCCCGCCCACCCATTTAAGTCAGGGCTCCATCTTGAAACCTGAGATTTTGTTTTCTCTTGAGGCCTTCTTTGCTTTGGCTTTTGGCCATGTTGTGCCTCGACTCCCACTCAAACCTAGGCTTAAAAAAACAAGGCAGTGATAGTCTTTGTTCAAGACCACAACCTCAGTGGGCACCAGGGTTAGCTCAATGCAGCACTGTTCTCTCTCTTGTCACTGTACTCTGTTGTCAACACAAAATACTGTTTACACAGCATGCACAAACTGCCTTAGCTTACAATTCATCCGACCATTCAAATCAAACCTCTCGTAATGTAAACATTTCCCTTTGACCATTATCCATCCTCCGATGTGGTAATCTATCTGCAGGCGTCTGTTTTCTTTTGGTCCACCGCATGATTACAACCAAATGTCACCTTGTATCTGCATTAGGGCTCTCCCTCTCCCTGTGTGGCGTTGGCTACTTCAGCTGACTAGCCAGCCTGTCTGTCTGGGATTGAGTCAGCATCACAAAAAGGCAGCATCTGTTTTAAAAATAGCTGTGAATCACTCCAGGATATCTCGTAGTCAGACGCTGAGCAGGAACCTCCTGAGGTTCACTGTCACCACAAGACCTTGAGTGCAGCAGACCCTTGTGTGAACTCATCAACTCAACTCATGGTTTAACGATGGGGCTAGGTTTGATAAGATAATCACATTTTTCTGATTTATACTCAAACACTAAGGTAGTTGTATTATTTGACGTGTTGGATGCTAAATGGATGACTCCTTGTAGAATGTAGATCGTTATCTGTTTCAGAGCAACGGAGGACATGTTGGGTCTTAATATGCAGGGACTAACCCATAGGAAACACAAAGTCACCTATATTACTTCTTCTTCAGACAGTATGTCTTTCCTCTTCCTTTTTACCCTTGCCCTCATATGTCTTCATCATCACCACCTACCACTACCACACCTTCTCTCTTCAACTCCACCTCCCTGTTTTCTCTTGGCTGTATTTTACACTACTAAGTACGGAAGCTGTCTGCAAGGGCCAGCGGGTAACCCTGGCAGAGAGGGAAACCCTGGAACGAACGGCATCCCTGGGACGCCGGGCATCCCCGGTCGCGATGGCATGAGAGGCGAGAAGGGCGAGTGTGTGAGTGAGGTGTTTGAGGAGCCCTGGAGACCCAACTATAAGCAGTGTGCCTGGAACTCTCTCAACTACGGCATCGACCTGGGGAAAATAGCAGTAAGTAAATGCTGATGTTTTTACATTAGAGAGACATTGGGGAAAGAGGTGTAACATACGTTATACGTTATACATGGTTTATTCAATTTAATCACCCTCCTGTATCTGACTACATTAATCATGCAAAATATAAAAGTAGCAGTAGGCAATATTTCTGTAAAATAATTAAGACAAAATTATCAAATTACATCTGTAAATCCAATGTTTTGCAAAAAAAAGGACAAAATAAATTCTAGTGTGCCTTATGACTGTGTAGTAGGCTCTAAAAAAATGTTTAATCAGCCTGCAAAAAACCACCAATCAGTGCTAGTTTTGTAGCAAACCAGGAAAATGCCATCGTTTGGTGGGTGGGGCTTAGGGCAGGGGGACGTTTATTTTCCCCTTCTGGCTTTTCAAATTCTTGTCAGTTATTGGAATTTCCTCTAAATCTTGCCTACTGCTCCTTTAAATGTAGTAAATATATGGACGAGTATAAGTGTAAACGAAATTATCTGTTGAGTGTAACATTTTTGCATGCTGTACATCTGTGAGATACTTTATTATTTATACGTTGCTGGAAGTCTGCTGTGAGTATTTCAAAGTCAAGACAATAGTCTAAGACAATCAATTATTCTTGTAGATGCAGATTCAATAGATCTCCTTTACTATTGGACAGTGCCAGGCTAGTGTCCTTCCTAATACTTTAACCTCTTCATATTTTGTGCCGGTTTCAGGACTGCACATTTACCAAGCTGCGCTCAGACAGCGCCCTGAGAGTTCTCTTCAGCGGTTCCCTCAGACTCAAGTGTAAGGCTGCATGCTGCCAGAGATGGTACTTCACCTTTAATGGTGCAGAGTGTACAGGGCCTCTGCCTGTCGAATCCATCATCTACCTGGATCAGGGCAGCCCAGAGCTCAACTCAACCATTAACATCCACAGGACATCTTCAGGTAAGGACTGAACTGAGGGACAAAATGCTATAATCCTATAAAATTGTGATTCATAGTTTGTGGGACTGTTTTGAGATGTATGATGTCACCATGAGTATGAAATCAGTGCTTTGTGATATATGAACATTTCTAAATGTTTCTAAAATATTTATATGAAGTTATAAATTTAGACATAAGGCCTTTATATACAGGCCTTACATCTATATTTATAGGTCTTACTCCAAGTTCAACATTATAATGAAAAAAGTTAAATATGTACTTGTAAATTACTATGTCCCACAAGATGCTATTTTAGGGTACGGTTTCTTAAGCAGAAGTTTAGAATCAATAAAGAGTAGAGCTCTCACCAAGAGCATATAATAAAAAGGTTTTCCTGTAAGCAATATGCTTTCAATTAGCTTCAAACCGCTGTGTTGGAAGATTAAAGCCAGTTAACAGCTCTGGAGTGGGCTTCAGGCCTGGGGTGACAACGTGACATGACTGTACTGTGCTCTGTGTGTGTGTGTTCCCCAGTGGAAGGGTTGTGTGAGGGCATGAAGGCGGGCCTGGTGGACGTGGCTGTTTGGGTGGGGACATGTGCTGACTACCCCAGGGGTGACGCATCCACGGGCTGGAATTCTGTCTCCAGGATCGTCATTGAAGAGCTTCCCAAATCATTTTGAACGTATATATAATTAGCTTAAAGGGCTGGCAGCTCTCTCCGGGAGTGCAGTGTTATCTGCCTCTATCAAATCATCAGGTGGGGCTGGAACATGAGACGGGATTTTTAACTTGAATGTATTCTTTGTGATGCTAGTTTATAGAGAACAGTACTGTAATTCTGTCTTAACAGAAGTCGTTTTTACTGTACATTGCTAATGTTTTGTAGCATATGCAGTGAAGAAGAATGATTTATTACCATTATTAAAGTAGTCATTTTTTTATAACTTAAGTTTAATCACGCGTTGTCTGTTCTTCATTCTCATTGAAAGTTACCATTTCACTTTTGTATTGTATTAGCATGATTATGAAAAAATTATAACATATGTATTTGCTGTATTTCAAAACGACCAGGTATCAGTTATAAAAAAGAAAATATGAAATTAAAAAGACACTCAAATATATTTAAATTACATTCCCACACAAATTCTACACACATGTGAACCAAGGAGGGAAACAAATACACATTTTGTAAAAAAGAAAATCATGCAATTACTTAAAATGCAACAAAAATGTTTTACATATGAATTAATAAGATGTATGAAAGCAACTAGAAACCTGAGGACAAAGGTTGTGTTTAGATGTTGTTAAAGGATGATTTGAAATTTGTTCCGGTTAAGCTTAAATTTCAGGAAGAAATCTTTGCAACTCAGAATCAAAGGCATGTATTTTGCACTGGTGTTTAAGGCTCTCGCCCTCTCTAATTTCAAGAGACTGATGTGTCGGGAGTATAATTTAAGATACTAGTTTTCGTAACTCAATTACCCTGTTTACGAGTGGAAAAGCCCCATCACATTTCAAAGAGTATCTCGAAATACATGTACTCTCCCATCTCATCCAGTCTCGTCCGGGTTTAACCCTGCAGCAGGGAGGCTCTTGTTGCTCCTGGCAACATAATGAGTTCATAAGTGTAAGCAGGTCCCACAAGCTATGTCGGCCCACTTGGCGTCTCGGTCAAAGCGGTCCACAGCCGTCTCCAGACCCACTGTCTCAGTTTTGTAGTGTTTTTTGCACCCGTTACTTATTTGTACTGACCCAGCAGTAAGCGAGACACGTTCTCGTACACAACGAAGGTGATACAGCAAGCGGGAGTGACGCGGATCACGTTGGGCACCATGCCTTTGTAGAAGCCCAGAGTGCCTTCGTTCCTGCGGAGAGGGATACAAAGATCTGACGTCTGTGTGTAATAAAAAAAGCTAAAAAAGGGCTCACTTTTTAGGGGGAAATTAACACAACAAATGAAATCCCACTTTTGTTATTGTCTGTACCTCCATGTCCTTCTGATGACATCGATGACACCAGTGTATGTGTTGTGCTGGTCCTGCAGACGAGCCCGGACCACCTGGTAAGGGTACGTCGTCGCCACAGCAAATATTTTGGATAGGGCTGCCATTGTGATGTATTCCAATGGGTTCTGTGAAGGAGGAATACACATGATTGCACGGATGTATATCCACACCTAGCATATATATATATATATAGAACACATTTGGGGAGACCGATGCGGCGAACAGCCATAGGTCCTGGAATGGGCAACATGAGCCCTGAGGGACTGCTGACTCACCAGCTTCTGCTCTGGAGCCATGTTCTTGTATTTGGTGTAGTCTCTCTTCAGCTCTTCATAGGCCATGAACTGGAGTGCCCCATGAGACGTCCCAAACAATCCAGGGATGTACCCCTTAAAAAAAATACAATAACATCATGAATTCAAACCATCAATCACAGCTATTACATTATTTGAAGAACTGTTGTGCTTCTTTAAAAGCATATGAAACAATACATCACGCATGAATGCTTTATTAAGATTTTGAATAATCACTTCATATTAGAACCATGGCGCAGTGTTGTTTATTACGTATTAATATGGTTGAGGAGTGCCCTCTAGTGGTAACTAGAATGCAACCCAACCAAAAACATGTTAGGGACGGGTGGGGAATGAGGTATTACAAAGTAAAGCTGAAGCTTCTTTAAAACAGTACATTAGTAGTAGCTTACACATTTACCAACTGTAATTCCCAAATTAACACTTACTCTGTATAGTCCACGCACTCCCTCCTGCCGGTAGATCTTGACCAATGCGTCCACCATGCCCTTGTACTGTTTGCTGGTTGGGTCACTGTTGTATTGCAGAATCAGCCTGGTCTTGGTCACCCAGATTGGGTTGGTTATTGTAAGAGTCAGTATACCTAAGTTGAAAAGAGACACGCAGTAAGGAACACACTTTGTTCAAGGCAGGTGGCAAGGATGCACAATATCTTAGGAACTTAAGCAATCTATTAGATGCATATAGACATATAGAAAGAAATACAGATACACAATAATACACTAACACACTAATAACAAACACGTGCAGCGAATAAATGTATTATTTGCATATTTAATCAAAATGTATATTCCGACATCCTAGTTTTTATCCTAGTTTTATGTCTTCACAATGGGAGATGGGCTTGTGACGTTGTTGCATAAGCAAAAGGACAGGGGGTATAAGAGCTATGTAAATAAAATCAACGTACATATCAACGATTTATCTCCACATTTTTCAAAATCAATTGAAGTTGTTCCAGCAATAATTCAAATCTATTGACATCCCCCCTGAGAATAGTCCATGTGCAGTCTCACTTCAAAATATCTATCCCATTACGCTTTTGAGCAGCCTACTTTGAAACACCTAACTTGATTTAAAATCTGACATGTGACTATGGGGACTGGATGAATAGAGGAGACATAAGCTAATTCGCATTTGCCCAACCTGGGAGCACTGAGCAGCATTATCTTTGTGTTGTTGGGAAAAAGCCAGTATTGATTATCAGTGTGTCAGTCGGGCAGCTGTGCTCGTAGTAAGGCAGCCAGGCCTGGTTAAAAGCGGTGCTAACCTGCTTCAGCTGCGGACACCAGGTGCTCTGTCGCACTCAGCTCCGTTTGGCGACCTTCCCTTGTGTATGCTTTGATTGCGTTGTAACTGGGGGCAGAGTTAGCAGAGAAAAGAGACATGTTACAAACATATGTAGACATGGACCGGCTGCGTTGGACAATCATAACACTATAATACACGCTCCTTTTTTCAGTGAATGAAATACAGTGAGAAGAACATTTTGAGATAGTCTTGGTTAACATTGTGAGATGTGTTAACATTGTGAGATGTGACACTTTGATGTGCAATCCAATACATATTTATGTTTTGTGTATGATTGACTGTGACTGTGTGTGGTACACGACATGGCCGACAGGCTACTTACAAGAAGAAGTAAAGACCCCATGAGGCTCCAGCGCCCCAAATGTTGGGTGTAGCTCCTTGGTAGAGCCCTCTCAGACCCTCTTGTTGCCAGACACTCCTCATACAGTGCATGATGCCAGTGTATTTAGGTCTCAAGTCCAGTCCGTCGCTTACTGAACGAAAACAAAGAGTATATGCTCACGATCAATGGAACAAAAAGCACGTTCATGTAACTGCCACTGTCACACGTGTTGGTTAGGTACACCCACCTGCAAACCTGACTTTGACTAAATCCAAAGGATGGAGGACCAGCGTTGACACAACGCCCCCACTCAGCCCTGCCACCAGGTTCTCCAGCTTTACATGGCTTAACAACTGCTGAATATTCCCCCTAATGGAATATGATGTGGAGCTAGTTGGGCTGCCGGTTTTAAGAGTCACACTTGCGTCACTTGGAGAAGAACTCATGTTGGCTAGCCAGGCGATCGATAGCTATGTTGACAATGTGCGCTTCTAATGGATCTAGTCCTCATCCGTCCATGGATTAACATGCTAATCACACTGTTTACTGAAACACGATTATACCAACATTAAATGCGTGTGATTTGTCGCTAGTGACCCACGTTTTGGCATGTGGGAGGTGTCTCTGCTCCCCCTGACAGTATCCTGTCTGACCTTCCTCCGCATTCGGTGTCGTTTCACGTCCTGTAAAAAAAAACTGCCACGATATGTGACGTACAATTATCCCACAATGCACCGCTGCCATGTTGGATCACTAAACTCACGGGCTAAACCACACAGGCTCTAAGAAGGGAAAGGTGGATTTAAAATAACTTCGTGAAGTAGAGAGATAATCAAGAATATTGGAAAGGATGACAAAGAGGTGGCAAGGGATGTGGGAAATGGAAAAGAAAGGCAGACTCTCAGGATTCAGGGGATTGGAGGAGAATGCAGGTCTGCAGGGAGAGAGGAAATAAGAAACAGTATTTACATGGTTAAGGTTGGGACATTATAGCTTAAATAAACACCCAGACCTCATAGGGAAGCATCCTACAGGAAATTTATATTTTTTCAACGAAGTAGATACAGTAGAGCTTGTTCTATTACACTGTGAGAAATAGCTGGGACAGGGAGATATTAATGGGGAAATGAGGAAGACAGGGGTAAATATATTAAAAACTTTTAAAGTATTACAAAGTTTCCCAAATTAATTTAGCAAATATGTGTTTCGATTTTTAAGTGGAACTGGGTTTGTGAACAGTGCGGTTTCACTCTGTCCCTGGCATGCACTGCAGGGGCGGTAGTGCTCCAATGACGTCGGAAACTAACCGCCGGAAAAAAACAAGAAGAAGTATGTTAGCTCACGTGACCTCACAACATCAACACATGGCCACTCTCTCTTAGAATGTATTTCTCTTAGAAAAATATACTTTTTTGAATACGCTCACACTTTCTCAACATCACAATGAAGGTTAAAGTGTTGTCCAGAAACCCGGACGACTATGTCCGCGAAACTAAATATGATATCCAGCGTGGTAAGTCCTTAAAGTTTACATTCACCACAAGCATGTTCGGCTAGCTTGCTGTTTAGCTTGGTCCATTCAGTTTACTCCAAACACGTTTTCCAAATAGTTTAGTTGCGAAATGAAGGAATAAACGAGTCAAAATTGTGCAAGTATACGTCAACTATATGGAAGTCAATTCAAAAGTAGAATATTGTAAACGCAACTAATCAATTCAAAACTGACCTTGTGGTTTGGACCTAGCCGCAATCGACTAACTTAAAAGACGATCGCATCACGGCCTCTTAGTCGCTATTCATTCCATGGAGTGCCCAATTTATGAAAGTATAAGTAACCAATATTGCACCTCTGCGGACAGCTTGGGTCATCCTCTTTGTGTCGGCAACGTTTGTCGTGTTTGAGCAACTTTCTGTCAAGAAGTCAGAAGTGATTGAACGCTTGACTTTTTGACAGAACGTTGCTAGAGGATGACCCAAGCCGTTCGTAGAGGTGCAATATTGGTGAGTTTATGGCCATTAAATTCAATCGGATAAGACATATATTTTCATGAATAGGGCACTTTATTGAGGGATTTGTGACAAAGAGGTTGCAACGTCCCCTTAGTCGCTTGCGGCATTTTTGAACCCATTAGCTTGTTATCTAAATAGTGAATGCAACACGCTAATAAACATTCGGTGAAATGTCTGTCACTTTTCATTGTGATTATTAATGCTTTTGTTGTTTTCCTTTTTAGTTCCAAGAAATTATGACCCAACCCTCAATCCATTTGAAGTTCCAAGGGAGTACACCCGAGCTATGAACGCCACTAAGCTGGAGCGAGTACTTGCCAAGCCTTTTCTGGCTTCTCTGGATGGACATAGAGATGCTGTCAACTGCATGGCCAAGCACTCCACCAGCCTTTCCACTCTGCTGTCTGGCGCATGCGACGGAGAGGTAAACACATAAACACACACACACACACACAATTAACATTAGTTTTATAGTTACATAATGTATAGATTTTTCCCAAAAGGAATGTAGCCGTTTTTAGTATGTACATGAAGATCCAACCCTGCATTTACTTGACATCTTTGCTGTAAAGTCATTATGGTTGCAGAAAAATTGCCTTAATGTTATCGTTGCACACTTTCGATTTGAATTCCTCAGGTGAAAGTGTGGAATCTGACCAAGCACGATTGTGTCCGCACAATCCAAGCACATGAGGGCTTTGTTCGCGGGATGGTAGTCCGCTTCTGTGGCACTTCTTTTTTCTCGGTAAATGTGTATTATTGATTCATTATTTACTATTTTAGCATACAAAACAAAGACATGAACATCATTCTGACTTATGGTTTCTTGTGACAGATCGGTGATGACAAAACGATAAAACAGTGGAGTATGGAAGCGCCGGGCTACGGAGTGGAAGAGGAACCCATTAATACTATTCTTGGCAAGGTATGGTTGGATTCCTCTTGCATCCTATATAGAAAGGTGTCTGTTGTCTGACCATCCGTTGTCTGACCATATTCACACAGAATGTTGAACTGCAGTGATTCAGAGGAAACTATCCATCAAAGATATAATGCAGCTGTTTGGCATGCAGCATTGTCAGCTGGTTTCATTTAAAAACAATTGGCTTGGCTTTGAAATCCTTTTACTATTAATTGGCATGCTGACTAAACGGTTGCAAATTCCATTGACGCCAAACACAACTATGTTGTGTTTTTGACCCATAGTTGTGACCACTAAAATTGTATCTTCTCCCTGTAGCCATTATTGTCTGTCTCATGGTTTGAAACTGGAATGACTAATAAACCATGGAGTGCTAATGTATGTGCTGTCCTCTCTACAGACGGTTTTCACCGGTCTCGACCATCATCAGAAGGATGCCACATTTGCCACCTGTGGCCAACATGTTGACATCTGGGATGAGCAGAGGAGCACCCCCATCCGCTCCTTCAGCTGGGGTGTGGAAAGCTTCAGCTCCGTGCGCTTCAATCCAGTAGAGGTGAGCTGCCGTCCCTCCCATATATATATTCACCGGCCCTAGCATAAATACCTGCATATTCATGGTTCAATTACTGGCACAGAACGTATTTGAATGCAAGAAATGTTGTACATAAAAACTGTGAAGAACATCCACAATCCTTTTTATGGAATTTCCTAAAGTTGTTTAGTCAAGGAAATGTGACTTTTTTCCAGACGGAGCTTCTTGCTAGCTGTGCGTCCGACAGAAGTATAGTTCTTTACGACATGCGGGAATCGACGCCACTTAAAAAAGTAAGTAATGACTAAACGTAAACAAGCCTTTTCTAAAATATTTAGTGGTTTTAGGTTGTTTCCATATCTAAAGTTTTTCAGAATAGCAAAGGAATAAAGGCCTTGTTAGGCATAAGCATCCACAAGTAACACCATGTGATATGCAAGTCTGGAGGTAACTTAATATGTGTAACGATATGTCATCCCATGATCAATTTAAATAAATTGTTCTGAATTCAAATCATCACATCCTCTCAAATATTCAGTTGAAAGAGCTCAATGTAACATATTTACTGCACTAAATCATACAATTACCATGATATGTCATCAGAGATTAAAGAAACATGCTAAGTGGAAATACTGGCTTCTCAGACAACATTGCTACAGCCAGTATCTTCTCCTTTGTAATTTCTGTTCCTGGTTGGAACGTTGGTTTTTGTTTTGGTTCAGTTGTTATGATTCACTATTCTCCGAGTACCCTGGGTTGCCAGATATGCAACAAATTGGCATATAAACAGTGTGTCAGCCATGGAAGCAAGTAAATAGACTGGATCCACTGAGATTGTACAAGATTATACTCAACCTAAAAAGCCTGGTCGTCTTTCGAAAAAGCTCCATGACCTGAGCCGTGCTAAAACACGGGTAAATCGTGGTGTTGCATTTAAAAGATGGAGACCGCTTACAGCGCAGAAGGATTTCAAGATGGATGCCACATGAGCTGGATAACAATTAGCAAACAATAAATAAATTGAAGACCTACCATACATTAGCTGATCAACATACAGTGTAGGACTCGTCGCTTGTCAAAATAGAGTCATTGTACTTGTCTGTGTCCTCAACCTGGCAATCCTTGTGGGCTTCGAGTCATGGGAGGAGGGGGTGGGCAGTGACAACTCTCTACAATATTGTGAATTTGGACTGCATTGCCCATTTTAAACGCTCAGTGTCAATGTTACATATTGTACCTTTAACCTTGGATGTCTCTTTATCCTCTCAGGTTATCATGACGATGAGAAGCAATACATTATCCTGGAACCCCATGGAAGCGTTTTATTTCACATGTGCAAATGAGGATTATAAGTGAGTGAATGTATTAGGTTAGGTTTTAATATTATACTTTTATATATGCGTGACCATATTAAATGCACCTTCACTGTCAATGTGTGTGATCCTCGTCCATTGGGTGATTCTCAACACCAGTGTATTAATAAGCTGACTCTGGTGTGTTCCTCTAGTCTGTACACGTATGACATGAGGTACCTGGAGAAGCCGGTCATGGTGCACATGGACCATGTCTCTGCGGTGCTGGACGTGGACTACTCCCCCACTGGCCGGGAGTTTGTCTCCGCCAGCTTCGACAAGAGCATCCGCATCTTCCCCAAGGAAACTAGACACAGCAGGTCAGGGGATGGGCATGTTCCATCATCACCCTAATCACAACAGCTGGTCTTTTTGACTCTTAAAAGTTATAGTCAAAAGCTATCTTCACACTAAATTTTGATTTTAGTTCTAGTCCTCATTTTCAATAATATAATCGCATAACCGCAATAATCGCATTGGTTACGGACGAAAGTGCTGAATATTGTGTCTGATTCCTGTCGCTCCAGGGAGGTGTACCACACCAAGCGCATGCAGCACGTGGTCTGTGTCAAGTGGTCGGCCGACAACAACTATGTGATGAGTGGCTCGGATGAAATGAACATCCGCTTGTGGAAGGCTAATGCAGCCCAGAAGCTCGGAGTGGTGAGTCCCAACCTTTTTACGTTCTCGCGTCACCAAATGGTGCCGCCACACATTTACACGACACAGGGGAACTAGAGTGTACTCAGTCTTTACAAGTGGGTGTCAGACACACTTGTGGAATTACTTCTGTCGTGGAGGGTGCTTCCAATTGTGTATGGTGACTTGAGCTGATGTTTTGAGCAGGGCAGGTCATTTTGAGATGTCAAATAAATCAATACATGAACTAAGTCACATTGTAAAGTAATGGTAAACTTTGCAATGGATCCACATTTTAATGTTTTATTTATATCTACTACTTGAAATACTTTACATTCCTCCTCCAAACACCTACATCCTTGTCTTTACCCGCCATACGATTGACCCACGACAGCTGTGTTTTAAGTGTAGCTTGCCGTTCCCTCTTAATTGTATGTATTTGATGGCTCCACAGCAACCTCATATAAGCAATGTCTGTGTTGAGAAATAAATGAACATTCAGCTATCCATCCAGTCAGCTAACCAGCTAGCTACATAATGGAACGCTAAATAAAAATTTGACACCAAAGCTGACTACTAAAAATGGTCATTGTGTTGACTCAAGTAAAGTACATTATGTACATTTTATGTGCTGTGCGCATCACTTCAAAGGTACTGCTATTAGGATGGATATCATTGCTGATGCCCGGTCATAGCTAGCTCTTAACAGCCATGGCTCTGTGCCTATCTCAGCAGGGTGAAAGTTGGCAAATGTGGCCGGAATACGGCAGTGCCGCAGCCAAGGTTTCCGATAGATGCTGACTTAGGTCAGAATCACTCTCAATAAGTACAGTGTACCAGTTGGCACAGCATTTCCAGTGACAGATGGGAGTCCAAAATGTAAAAAAAAAAAAAAGTGGCAGTTGTTTCACAAATATGTAATAGTCAATTGCGAGATTATAACTTGCTTCCAACAATGCTTGGCTGACTTTATGATTTTAGCTTGGAGACCGGTATTGGCTGTCACATAGGCTGCAAAACTGTTAGCGCCTGATGCCACGTTCTGTGTGGTCATCTTCATACAGCTTCTGTATGAAGCTTCTTCTGACAATTATGGATAAATAATGAAGATCGATGTCCTCTTGCATGTCCGATAGCAATTGTTCCATTCATAATCAGATTCACTCTTCTTTATTCCCTTGATGCAGTTTACAGAGTAGAAAATTGGCCAACATTTGGCACTTGTTTTACTGTCACTTTAAGGGGGGAATTTATTTGCAAGCGTTGCACTTAAATAAATCAGAAAAGCCCTGCTCCTATCAGCAGTTTAAATCGGCCAATCACTTAAAGCGGGGCACTCAGAACATAATGAAGCATTAAGAATCAAGTTGTACAGAAAAGATTTTTAATTCGGAAGAAATGCTGAATCTAGGCTGTCTCTCTGATCCCTGGAAAAGAGACATCACTTTAATATTCCCTTGAAGGGCTGAGCTTTTCATATTTAATGGACAGCTTCCCATATAATGAAGCCCCCCCACTCCTTCCTGGAATAAATGTAACAAAGCAAACGATGATGTCCTTCAAATGGTTAATTTTGAGGGCACTTTATAAAAAAATGTTACATGTGAATTTGGGTCACTGCTTTCCATCTCATATCTACATACAGAGAAATAGTTAAAGTACATAAACGATGCTTAGCAGACTCCAGCAGGTCTAAGTGGATCACTAACTAATGGCCTTTGTCAAAGAAATTGAATCTGAGGGCATCAAGAAAATCATTGCTTTTAATTACAATAAAAGCCCTGAATGAGTGCTCAAAAGACACTGCGGTACAAAACGACGGCCAGGACTTGAAAGTTACGTTTTTTTCCTTCTTCTTTATGGGCAGGGAGGGCCCTCTGTTGAGCTGGTGTCTCTGGTTTATAAGCTGTCATTGATTTAGATGTGAATGCGTAGGGGTTGTCAAGCGGAACTTACTTCACTGCCTCCCGTACGGGCCAACACTTTAAAACGGAAGCGCTGTAACTTAATCCACAACAATCTCAACATCCAATACCGACTGCATCTATGTTTACCGTTGCTCAACATTGCCCAAATCTTTCTCTCACAGCCGCTTTATTTCTGTTATTCCCCCTTTCTTTATAGCTCTCCCACAGAGAGAAGCTAGCAGCAAACTATAACCAGAAGTTGAAGGAGAAGTTCCAGCACCATCCCAAGGTGAAGCGTATCGCACGCCATCGCCACCTGCCCAAGCACATCTACACGGAAGCTAAGGAGCACATCGTGATGAGAGAAGCTCGCCGCAGGAAGTACGTTGAGCGTTTAACGTCATGCAACCCTCGCTTCTTCGTCACAACGGCTAGTAGTGAACGTTCCGACCTACAGATGGGTTGTCTACAGATGGGTTGTCTCTCGACACTTGGGACTTGGGGCATTGGTTGAGCCTGAACTGTGTAAACGAGTTGCATAAATGCTGCCATCCTAAGGTTTTATTTGAAATTCTGTGTTCATGCTTATCCTGAACGTGTTATTAAGACAGCCCCAAGCCCTCCACCTTAGTGGTTCTGATCATGCTGGACTGGAGGCCAGAATAGGTCTTCTCTACAAGGTGTAGATAGTGATTTAAATGGGTCAGGACGTGTTCCCTGGTAAGCATCCCTTGTTTGGAGGAAGATCATCGCCATTAAGTATTAATCGCTCTCATCAAGGTTGTAACAGGCATGTTTGTTGGGATCTTGATGTCATGATAATGACAATGGTTTAAAGTGGCTGTCATCCTAGGTTTAATTCAGAGCAGATGCTTTTCACCATTTATTTTATATACGTTGAAATGGATATGTGTCTGTACTTTTGTTAGCGGTAGTTAAATGTAGCTTTGATTCGCCAGTGGTTAAGGTCAGGCTCAAGCAATCTGAGCAACTGATACACATGCAAAAGGGGGAGGTGTTGTTTGTCAAACGCTGACATCACTGGTCAGTGATTTAGTTAATAGAGCGGGTTTTTATTTTGTTTCCAGGAACGATTGTATTGTAGATCCCCAGGCATAGCCCACTTGACTGCATCACTTTGTGCCCCACACTCCAGATGGAAACTGTAGCCATCACACACGTCCTCTCTGACGTGGTCTTCATAGGCGCTACATACTCATTCAATGCTTCCGTGGTGAATTGATTCTGCAGCGGCTCTGCACTGCCGTCCACCGCTGAGAGTGTTATCGTATTTGTTTAGTTATTGATACGATTGAGCCACGCCACACATGTTTGGACTGAGTCAACTTTGCACTGCTTTCATGTATATTTTAAGCGAGGGTTCATTAGTCAATGACGTGTGAACCCGGGTCAACAAGCTCTTCCGGTCTCACCCATCCACCCCCTTACGTCGCCTGTCTCGCTGCCCCCACCCCTGTTCTCTTGTCACCAGTGTGAACATGCGAAGCTCGATGTAACCATGGTTCTCAATCTGTCTTCTAGGGAACGCAACGTGCGCAAACACAGCAAGCCAGGAGCCAAGCCCATGTTGTCGGAGCGGGAGAAGCATGTTGTGGCCGTGGTGAAATAAGAGAAGAGTTGGAGACCCGGTGGAAGCCAGCGGGAGGCGGAGACCTGTATACGTTCCAACATCCACACAGTCTCCCAGTGCATTGACACTGAGACGATGTTGTCACTCATAGGGATATATATAGATTTAATATTGTATATAAACAGGCTGCCTGTGACTTTTTGGCTTGTTTCAGTACTAGAGTAATTCATTGGATTTATGTCATTTTGATGATTTGTGTCATTGGTATTGTCATAAATAAAACCCCCATTACTTTTTGCAGGGGATTTTCCCTCTATTGTTTACATTATTTTTTTTTCAAATGTTGGCAGTTTACTATATCTATATGTGTTGCTACAGAACCTCCAAGACAGCAAAAAAGTAATGAAAGACAAGACCGTTATGGCAAATGTTTTTGTAATTAAAAATGGACTTCTTGAACTCTGCATCATTTTGTTATTTGCCAGGTGCTAGTTATTTGTGGCGCTAATAATGATCACGAATTACCATATTAGGGTATCCTCTTAATCACGCAAGGCTTCACCTTCCGATCGCGTCATTATATAATGCCATCAAAGCGTAAGTGAGGTTAGTCTTTTTCGGAAAGGCACCAAACATAAAACTTTGTAGGGGTCAATATTAAAAGGTATGGGGTTTAAGGGCTGTGAACATGATTTATTGATGGAATGTATTTTAAGGGATATACTGAAGTTGGAACAGGTGTGTCCCTTGTTCAGATAGATATGATTACTTTTGATAGCACCATGTAAATATATCTCACTGACGAGTTTGACGGGAACCACTTGAGTCACCCAGTGGTTCATACTCATTATATGTTTGCTCTTTCACTCACATTACGTGATGAAATATGAATGAGGCTTACTGGTAGTAGTGATGCTCCAGCTACGAATAATTCCAGTCCGCGTTTTGCAGCCGCTGTCTGCCCGCTGTCAATGAACCCTCTCCCATCCTCTCAGCTTTGTTCTACGTGTTTCAGTCGCTCCGCCTACTCTGCCTATCTGGATTTTTTTCATTGCATCCATTTTTGTGCATTTGAGAAATCTCCAAGAAATACCGACCCGGAGGAAAGAGAGAAACCATAGTAAGACGGGGAAGGATCACAAACAAACAAGCACGGACCGGGCATCATTATTCCAGCATGAGACTAAACCCTTTCTAGAGGATGGCAACGATGGGTTAGACAGGATTTATCATGATTGCAAAATAAAAGGCAAGAGCTTTTTTTTTCTCGTAGCCTCGCTAATTTCTCTACACTTCACAGTCTCTCCTGGATGGATATAACCATGTTTGGAATACCACGAAGCTTTAGATATAGCCAATGTTGCTTGGATTATTTTAACGCGCTGTTCAAAATCATCACATTTTCTGCCTGGAACTGTTTTATTTTGTGTGAATTAAGGGAAGCATCTTCCTATAGATTGACGAGGAGGCTATACACACTGCCTGCATGGTGAAATCAGAAATCACCTCGTTTGATGTATCACTTCACTTGTAATGATGCAGACTGCTTACACATTTGAATTGGTATTTTGACGCACATGTGCAGGTTGCAATGTATGTACTATGTGAGGATTATTGCTAGTTCTGTTGGGGATAACGCACAGCCTTGTGTCATTTCACCAAGTAGTTGTGAGCAATCTTAATTCTGAGGAAGCCACACATAGGCACATATAGCTACACCAAAATCGTCCTACTTTTTTTTTGGACAGCTTGACATCATTTTGTTGAATGTAAAATTTGATTAATAGGTTTTCTTGCTATTTATATTGGTATTTCTTTTTTTATTTCTTTTAGCAATTGTGTGTAAAGATGTCTGCTCCACACGGGCCCCGGGGCGGCCCTGCTGCTGCTGCTGCTGCTGCTGCTGCTGTGGCTGCTTCAGCGGACGGCGATATGGCGGAGATGCCGGACCTCAGCCACCTCACCGAGGAGGAAAGGAAGATCATCCTGGGTGTCATGGACCGACAGAAAAAGGAGGAAGCGAAGGAACAGACGATGCTCAAGTAAGGCACAGCGAATCATCC
>OOFG01000178.1:0-24727 GCA_900323295.1 Molva molva | reverse complement strand
CGGCCAACATAGACCAGACCTTCAAGGACTTGAAGACTCTGTTCTGGACGGGCTCGGACACATCAAAGTACTCTGCTTTCTTGGCCGGTATAGCCGTTGCTTTCTGTAGCCATGGAATGATAACCAAAAAAATGGTTTAAACACTTAACTGTATGGAGGAAACCACACAATCATATCAATGTCACTCATGCACAAGATACCGATGCGGCTCACCCTTAAGATGCGAAGCGCCTGCTCATAGTTCTCGTGTCGCAGCTCCATCTCTCCGTACTCGCACCACACCCCCGAGAGGTCATCCACCTGCTTGAAGCTCACCTTAGTGGCCTTCTCAAAGATGGTCCTGGCCTGGGGGGCGAAGAAGGAGGGAGGGGTCAACAACACAGGAACAAAGGAGGACATGATAGAAGCAGAATTGAGTCACAGTAAACGATCCGAGATTAAAATGAACAATCTGGTGGTGGTTGTTTACGTCATTATAATGATTATAATGGACATGATGGAAGCAGAATAGAGTCACAGTAAACAATCCGAGATTAAAATGAACGATCATCTGGTGGTCGTTTACGTCATCCAGCTGCTCGTTTTCCTCGTAGAACTTGGCGAAAGAAACCCAGAGTGAGTGGGGCTTTCCCGTGGCCTTCAGGGGGTCCACAGTCTGCACCGCCTCCGTGTAGGTGTTGATGATCTATCAACCACATGTTAATGCACAATTTATTCATGACATGCTTGTGACACACTACTTTTTTCTTCGAATTAAAGATTGGTTCCGAGAAAATCGTTTTTAGGCCACGTTTTTTTTCCTGAAGGTAGTATAATGTACCTGTCGTGGATTGCCCTCGTATAGCTTGACCCTCTTGTGCCACTCGTGGACGTTGTGGGGGTTCTGCCGCAGCAGAACGCTGTTCAACAGGAGTGGCCGTCTGGCTATCAGCTGCTCAAAGCGGGCCAGCCGGAGCTCCAGGTCAACGTCATCTGGGGAGATGCAGAGTAAAGATACACACGTTCAATTCAAGCCATTAAAAAGGCCTAGAAAATATATTTTAAAAACAATATTCTTTATCATAATATTAAAAAGAAAAAGAAAAAAAATGCTCCACGTACCGTCTTCATCCTGACCCATTTCCGAAGTGGTCTCCATTTTGGCAGCGATCATGCTCTCCTCGAACTGGGCGTAGCTGTCAAACACCTGGGTGAAGTCCCTCACCGTCACCACTGTCAGGATAGCTTCCTCGTACACATCGCGGGCCTGAGGGGAAACCATACCATGTATTATTATCGTATAATTTAAACCTGTACCATGTCACGGCAGCCATCTCTTCTTATGTACAACATCGGATTTCCTCGTCACCGAGGTGATCGAGATGTCGCCGCGTGGATGGGTTTTGTTCTCCGTTAAACACAAAAGGAGATTCAAGGTTGGATTTCGACTGCGGTTCAAAGAGAGCCTTGAAGCAAAGCAAAACATAAACAAAAAGCATACCTTCTCGAAGTGGCCGCTGCGGATGTAGTAGTCAGCTAAGGAACACCAGAGTTTCCCCAGTTGGTCTGTGAAGCGGGTCAGACCTCCTCGTATGATGGCCCCGACTTTCAGCGACTTCACTTTGTCAGGGTTCTGTGAGATCAGGTCACACAACTCATGCCACAACTGTCAGGGAAGAAAACCAAAAAAAGACAGGATTTAGGAAAAGTTCTCTCGTTCAGTTGTAATTCCAGCAATATAATAACAATATGGGGGTATTGGGAGTTAACTCCCACCTGGTAGTTGGACTTCCCCTCCTTGGACACAAAGTTTTCATCGTTGACAATGGCGGCGAGGCGCACGGCCGCCTCATCCAGGCGACCGATGGAGCGCAGGTAGTCGATGTACTCCTCTGCGTTTTCTGGAGAGAGCTGCACACCACACATTAACCACTTAGCACATCATATTGACCAATTTGGCAATCTTGTATTAAGGTGCATTTACACATTTCACATTGAATGGAAAGACTGTACAATTTCAAGTTTTAGTGGTAGCACAATATGGCGTATAATGATGTGTATTGGTGACAAGTCTACACCACATACGATTAGTTTAGTGTACTTGTCTCCAAAGCGTCCAGGAAATGGCTTTTTGTTTTTCATCTATTTTACAATACATTTATGAGGAAGGCTTGAGTTGAAACTGTCCTTCAGCTGCCTTACCTTTAGGTATCTGCGGTAGACCCGGATGGCAGTCTCGGGTAGTGGGAGTTTCCGTGCGAAACGAAGGTAGAGGGGCCAGATACGTGGATGTTGTGTAACAGGGAGGGCTCGGAGGGCCCGGTCAAACGACCTTCGACTTCTGGTGATCTTAGACTGAGCCACCAAGAACTGGCAGTAATCAAGCCAAATACGGGGCATCTAATAGTGGGAAAGACAACAAATATTGATACAAATATTTCTAATGAATTTTGAGCATTTTGTTTTTGTTTTTTAAGTTTGGAACATCACCTTATGCATGAACACCAGGGCCCTTTCGTGGCAGTTGTTGACCTCCTCATAAACCGTCTCTGTTATGCATTTCCCCTTTACTTGTTTCCGTCTTTCTCTCAGGTAGTTGTACCAAAGCTTGTAACTGTAGAAAAGGTTGATGAAGTGAGAAATTTATAATGTAGCATGTAAACGATTATTTTCAGACTTTTTATAAAAGTAATTTTCTAGGAAAATCTAATAGATTGGCCACAACCATTGCCTGCTGGGTCCCTCTTGAAAAACAGAACCTTCGAATAAGTCTTCTTTAAATGAAGGTTAGCACATTACTGTTGGCTCCTGTGCGAAAACATAACTATTTGAGGACAAATAGTAAAAGGTTTCGGATTATGTTTAACAGATGAAATGGCCACAGGGTTATTTAGGAAGTGCTGAAATGTTCCTCGCAAAAAAGGTTGATAAATTTAAATGACATTGACAGGCTGGCGCCTCGAGTGTTTTTATCGGATCCACGTACATTCTTATGTGTACATTATTCACAAGCAATTGAGGTCAATGTAATATAAGCGTTTCATGTAATTTCTTATGCATTTGTATGACATATGTGTAACGTTGTATAGAGCATCAAAGCAACACTGTACCTGCCAGGTAGCTCTTTCAGAGCCCGCTCGTATATCATATTGAGTGTAGCTTTGGGCCCATTCTGTTTGAACTCGATATATCGCATCCAACACTTTACTGAATAAGGGTTCCTGATGATCTCCTCTTCATAAGGTAGGTCATCATCCTCCTGTTTGGACAAACACGACAGTATTATCTAACGTTCTGATACATCCAGTGAGCTAGCGCGCTAAACTAGCCTTACATTCACAGCATACGAATGCACTACGGACACTTTGTTATGTTAGATTTAAATGACTGCAAGATAAGCAATACTTGAAACGCGACTATGATGAAAAATGCGTTTATTGTGCAAAACAGATGTAAAATGAGTTTAATAGTGTCCCCAACGTCAGCTAACGTTAAGCTAAACATAGACAGCCAACTAAGAAACGAATGCGTTTGTAACGCGAATGGTGTTATATATTTTAAACGGCTGATGCTAGTCGCTCAATGGGTATGCAACAAATAAAGTAAACTTACAAAGAGGACATCAGTTTGTCCATCTGCTGAAGGCATTTTGCCTTGAAGTTGTTAAACAAAAATCCGAACGTTAGCTTTAAAACTTCTACCAACGTGAGGCAAACGGACACGTCTTCTTCTTTGATTTTGAGCGGTGACCATCTTACTGAAGGCTGCATTACCTCCACCTACTGGGCCAAATTGTATTCAAAATGATAAGGAGATTATTTCATTATTTCAATGACATAGCAGTGATAGCAGTGCAACATTTACATTAGTGTATGACGCCTACCACTTAAGTCCTTTATCTGGATGTGGTACAGATTCCTTACCTTCTTCTTGTTGCTCCATATGTGCTGCCATCTCTTTATTTGTTTTACTGAACATATAAACACTTTCTTAATGATTCCTACATTCACATTCACATTCACTCTATTTCAGTGCCTGTTTAGCTATAGTATCCGCACTCTTGTTCATAATATGTTGGCACCCAGATTACCTTAGTCAAAACCACTATTGTTTGTTATGGATTGGAAAACTTCCAAAATACCAGTGTGCTGTTTTAGATTTTTAACTGGTCTTCCAAATCATTATAGCAAATGTCCTATTAGTTCATAGAAAATGCTATAAGGCCTACTTTAAAATACAGGCACATCAAAGATGGATATACAATTAATTTATTGAAAAATATAAGTGTCTTTGTTCATAAATTATTTGTTTTAAGGTATTATACTTCAACAAAAAATAAGAATAGCGGCTGCAATATGTTTGTTTTTTTTTCTTTATATGGGTAATAGGGTTTAAGTACATTTTATACATTTTATAGAAGACTCAACAAAAATAACAAAAACTCTTACATAATGAACAAAATCTCAAAGTACATTTCTAAGCATGAATACAATCAGTCTTTGTATATTTAACACAACTACTCCAATTACAAATGACCACAATTACAAATAAAGGTTAATTAAAAAGACAAATGATCTAGGAGAGCCTGTTATAGATGCTTCACATCCAACTTTCTCCGCTGTTGACCTTCCTTTTACTGGCCATAGACTGGCCATAGAAAGTTAGTTACCTCTTCCTGCCACAATCCTTCTTGTCTTTTCTCCCATTTCCTTTGTCACCACCTTTTCCTTGCTCCGCCTTTCTTTTCCCCTGTGCTGCTTCCCCTCTTCCTTTATCCCCTCCCTGTCCTGGCCCCATCTGTAGATGGGCAGCGTGGACCCTCTCAATGAGAGAGAAATAGTCATCATCTGGGCTGATGGTGTTGATCGGCTTCCTCTGTTCATTCTGATGAGAGCCTGTGGCCTGAGGTTTGTGCTTATGGAAGGCCCCTGAGTTAGGGGAAGATGGTCTTGAGCGGCTTGCATGGTTTGGGGAGGCGAGTCTGGGGTCACTGGTCTCCTTTGGGATCAAGTTGAGGTTGAGGGAAAGGGGTCTGCCCGGGGATGGGCTCAGGGGTACAACGATTTTATCTCCTGGGGCTCCTAGAGTGAGGAAGACCTCCGGGAACTCACACGGTTGGTTGTTGTTCTCGTTGCCCTTTGAAAGATTCAGAAGTAAAGGCAGATTCTTCAGTGAGTATCTTGATTTCTAAAAATTGATGTCAAGTTGATTAACAAACCATTTAAAGGATCAATAATAAGTGATATCAACTGACCAGTTGTGGTGTGAAGCTCATGGATACCGTAACTGTAACCTGGAAAAGAAGGCCAAGCATAGACACATTTAATGAATTATTCCAAAAATAATTAAAAAAACATAAATTTAAGAAGAGAGTTTACTTTTGCTGGGGAATTTATCTTCTGACATTGTGAGTCAGGGCTGAAAGAGGCAGATAGGTCATAAGATGACTCAGTTTGTTTGGATGGAGAAGGAGGCCTGGAAAAGGCCCTACGTAATGTCACCGGTGTCCCCTTATTCAGAAGAATCTGTGGTGTAGGACCCTATCAGAATAAAAACAACAAACAAAACACAAGCTGTAGAGGCGCATTTGCACTGAGAATATTATTAATGATTTAAATGACAATTGTTCACGCATGTGACCACTGTGTGACATACTTCAGCTCTTGCCGTGCCACTGCCCTTCGGCTTCGATGATCCACCGATCCCTGGCAAGGAAGGAAGGGTAACACGCTGATCGTCCAGCCTCCGGCACTGACTGCGTTCAAGACTTTTAAAGAGCATGTCTGCATCTGTACCTGTAATGCAGGGTTAATGGGGTAGTTTAGTGAAAGGAAAGACCGACAGAAACCATAACTCACACGTGGTGCCTGAGTTACTCTGACCTGTGAGGCCGGGACTTGCAGGGTGGTCTCTGGTCATATGTTGTGTGCTACTGCTAGGCGTTAAAGAACATCGCTGGTCGTCCATGCGTTCACGTTGGACATGATTCATCATGGCAAAGAAGTTGTCTTGCTCAGCTGTTGCCTGAGAAATGAAAGATTACATCATTTGTATGGGCTTGCTTTGTTACATCAATTGGAGCGTTGGAAATTTCGATCCAAATCAACGGTAATGGAATATGTCTAACCTGTTGGACATCTGGGATAGGGCTGAAAGAGGCAGACCTCTGGGGAGGTCTATCTTTGCAGTCGGTCTGATTGGAGCTGTCAGAACTGTGCTGGCCAGATCGGTTGCCTGTATTTAGGAAGATGTTTGGCGCAGAACATCTCTGTTCGTCCATCCTGGAACCCTGGAAGGGAAAAACAGGATCTAATTTTCAGCCACTTGACAAACTAACGAATGGATTCCATTATATTTGAACTCTTTTGACCCCCTAGAACAGTGGATCGCGACTTTTGACTTTGGGTGTACCACTATATTGTCATCAAGACTATTAACGGACCACCTAATATACAAACTTTAAAAAATTGATAAATACACATGCAGTGGGTGAACAAAGAGTGCAAGCGCCCCTTATACACAATAAGAATAAGAAATAAGAAATAAGTGCAAGAAGGCCATGGCCAGTGGGAAATAGTAGAAAGAAAAAGTCAGCAACACCGCTTAGGCTCCCAGTGTGTTTATTTAGCATACACAAACTATCACAAAACATCAACGGAAAACAATACAATGGAAAACATATGATGAAATACACAAAGATATACTATTTTTTTAATAACAACAAGCCATAATACTATATATACTGAACAATATTTATTATATATTTACTTTCAATTAACTATTATGTTTTCTTCTATTGTAAATTTGCGTACCACAGGTTGAAAAACACTGCCCTAGAAGAAATTTGCCCCATGTATTCAATGCAATGTATTACATTCTCCATATGTGCACCGTTCCCAACCAAGGTCTTTCTTGGTTTGAGGCATCAATACAACCTTCAGTAGTTTTTGACATAATGCTTCAGAGCCTAATAATACTTCCATTGCTGCAGAAGGTTTTCAGAGATCCGTCAAAGTCATTGCTGTCTTACTGTGAGGTTTCTTGGAGGGATAGGACCCACCTGGACTTTGGAGACCATGTAAAACATTTGGCTGGAACCAGTTGCTTCAGCGGTTGACGTGGTTCCTCCGTTCCGTATCCCGGGTAACGAAGGAAGAGTCACTCGCTGGTCGTCCAGTCTTCTGCCTTGAGTGTTGGACAAGAGACTGAAAAACCTTTCGGAATCAGGACCTGGCAGCAAAGAGCAAACAAGCACAAGAGTTCCGTTGATGAATGGTTGACGATATTAAAACCAGGGTTGGTAATTCAAGTTCAAAACCATTAATTGGCTTTAACATAAACATTTTCTCAGGAAACATGCAGTCCACCACTATTGGCTCAATTGATCTATTGGATTAATTGATATAATTATTGTTAAAATAACAAGTTAACCCAAACCCTAAACACCAAATGGCCAACCTGTGGGGACAGTGCTTTTTGGGGACTTGGGCCCGGTGTGTTTGGGGGTGGTATTGGTGCTCTTGCTAGGGTTTAACACACAGCGCTGCTCGTCCATCCTCCCATGTTGGGCATGGCTCATCATGCGAAGAAACCTGTCCTGGTCCACCTGCACCATTGGCTAGATAGAAAAAGTGATGAAAAATGACGCCTTAATGTTTGTATGTAATGTTTGTAATGTTAAAAGTGGTTTATCTCTATATTGACACTCGATCTATATTGACACTCGGCTCTTTTGAATACAGCAAAATCCCAATTTTTATTGAAAAATGCCAGTCAGGTATAAACAACCTTCAAGAGCTTTTATTTTGACACATTCACCTAAGTGATTGTAATTCATAAATGTGTACGTACTGAGCGTCCTTAATTCTCCAAGGGATATACATTAACACAAGTAGAAGGAGAAGGCTAGTAGTATCGTACCTCCTGATTCACTGTGTCCTTGGGTCTCTCCATGTCTGAGGGGCTGAAGGAGGCTGACCGAGGTGGGGCTGAATCTGTGTCCGGGGTCAGAATCTGGGGTAAGGAGCATCTCTGCTCTTCCATTCTGGAACCCTAAAAGTAATGAGATGGTTTATAACACGGCATGCATGTATGCAGAGAGTTGTCATTTACAATGCAAACCATGGTGCTTATATATGAATCAAGGAAATGTGTGGGGTTATGAAATGTACATAAGAGACATTTCAGGGCGGGACATTATGTATCTGTTTGGATGCTTTTCCTAAATTAGTTTTTTTTTGTATGTTTATGTTAATGTTGACTTTCTCATTGAATATTGCAAATTAAATCTATTTATATATAGATATAAATGAATAAAGACAAGAGACTAAGAGAGACTCACTTGCACTTTGGAGACCATGTAGCATAAGTAACTTGAGTCTCCTCCAGCAGACGTTGTGGGCTTTTCATTCTGTGTCGCGGGTAACGAAGGAAGAGTCGCCCGCTGGTCGTCCAGCCGTTGGCCCTGAGTATTAGCCAAGAGGCTGAAGAACTTGTCTGAATCAGGCCCTATAAGTACCGGTGAACACATAGAAATTGTAACACAATTCCACAAAAACCACACCCTGCTATTTAGTCATTGAGAAGATGCTTTATCCAAAGTGTTTTTTTTAGATATATCATTAATGAACAGGTATGGCTGTAGCATCATGCTCAGGGATGCCCTACAGATAAACTTCGGACATCGAAGATCGAACCCAGAACCTTTAGGCTTGGCGTAAAACACCCTAACCACCAGAGTCTATGGGTGGTTATAGTGTTTGACTCCCAGTATAGTGACTAGGCTATCCCACCCCACCACCCCTTTGTATATCAATGAAATTACCTGTTGGTGGTATAGTTGTGCTTGGCCTTCCCTCTGCTTGTTTGGCTCCTGAAGAGGGGCTCTTACTGGGATCCACGCATCCGTGCTGACCTTGGCTCATCCCAGTCCTGATTGTATCCTGATCCGCATCAGGGGCCACCTATGTCATAAACAGAGCTACATATTTAGACCCTTTCTTCTTCTCGCGCCACTCCTTTTCCGACGCTCTTGAAGGAAACCAGACTACAATGACAGAGACCTTGGTTGGACTGTGTTGAGGTGTGTTACTCTGTACAGGGTTGCTTGATGCAGACAGCTGTCTCCTGGTGGTGTCTGGAGTGCTCTCGGTCAGAATGATGTGAGGTGTGGAGCACCTCTGATTATTTGAGGCAGGTGTCTGAATAAACATTTTTCAAAAAAAGACATTGGAAGATTAGGGGTAACTGGAAGACTGTTGTACATTCTTCCAGTTATCCAGCTAGGGGAGCCATCTATTGTGTGGTCTGGTCTGGTACCTGGCGGTTGAAACCGGGCAGCGAAGCAAGCGTAACACGCTGGTCATCCAGGCGCTGACCCTGGGCGTTGGCCAGTGCGTAGAAGAAGTCATCGTTACTTGCGCAAGTTGCACCTGTGTGGCGGGAGGCAGACAGTTAGCTGGATCACATGAGAAGGCCAATGACAAGGTTCAAAGAACTCAAATCCTATGCCCAAGTTAAACAATTATTTTATAAAGATCCTTCATTCCTAATGCATATACCAGGTTAATCAGGTTTTCTTTTGATGATCCAGTCTGGGTTAGCGTTATCAATGGTTTCTTCATACCTACAAACCACTGTTTGTATAACTCATATAAAATAGCATTTTGATAAAACTGTTAAGATAAGTAACGCAAACTAAAAAGTTGAGTAGTTGATTTAATTGTGCAAGTGTAAACTTAAATCTTTTCGGAAAAAATAAATCTAAAATAGCTCCAAGTATGTGAATAAAAGTAGTGAAATAGTTTCCAGCCTTGATTACAGAGAACACAATGCAGTAAGATGTCTGTCTGAGAGAGGCCAATCCTGACCTGTGGTTGTAGTTCTTCTCTGGGCAGGGTCGGAGTGGAGAACCTGCTCCGGTCCAGGGGTTCCCTGTAGAACAAAAGAAACCAAAAACAACTCCACAGACGTCCATAGACAGGCAAAGAACGGGTGGCACCAATATGTCCAATTTCATTTGAATTCAATGTGATTGAAGAAATTATATGTAATGTTTCATTTTTAAATTAAAGTATATTTTGGAATTTAAACATGTAATACATGTAGTTTAGTGAAAGGAATACAACTAACACAACACTGTTGTGGTTTTGAATCATAACATAATTTATTTTATTTCCAGGAAACTTTGTCCGACTTAATTAAAATGTCCTCTTAAGAAATACAACTCTTTTTTTTGGACAATAGTACACAAAACATGAACATGAAGCAACAAAGAGAATTAAAATATACTATAACAGTATATTTTAATTAAAATATAACAATAGTAATCTCACAATGACAGTCAAAAGTTATGAAATGTCTGTCAAAAGGTCACAGAGTGGCCTGGTAATGGTTTCATCACTAAATGATATGGCTGTATACAACATTTACATTTAATGTAAGAATTTCACACCATACCAGAGGGATCCGCTTAGCTTCCATCCTTGTCTCCACTTGAACAGCAGTAATCCCACAAAAACAATGTACGTCCAAAAAAGGCAGCCACACAGTTGTTCCTTGTTTACTCAACAATGGGTAAAATCAAGTCTTGTATACATCATTTGCATGACTTTTCTGTTACTGAACAGAAAAGTCATTGTAAATCCAGTGGAGCGAAAGATGGAGTGTTTGGATTTTTCTTCAGATGCATACTGGCCATAGCTCGGGAGGATCCTTTTAAACAGTTTTAAGCCCTAACGTTTAACCTGTTGCCATTAAGACCTCAGTTCTGTAATCCTAGATGAAAACATAATCCTCAGATGGGGGATGATCTTTTTCTGTTTGTGCTACGCCTGCCCCCGTACTGGAGCTAACGCTGTACTTAGAGTAGGCCTACAAGCAGAAAATAATGTGGAACTTAATGGTGCGTAATAATTAATGCAAGAAACATTACAAACATGAGAAGTAATGCTTTTATGTAGACCTACAGTATCAAATAATGACATTGAGGTCAAAGCCCCTTATCATTAATTCTACGAAAGTGCATAGAGTAGGATCTCTCTCCCACAGGTCATCCATCGTATATCAACATATCCCCTATGATGCCTCATTTTCAGTTGTAATAATCTCATGGGGAGATTTCTGAGAGGTTAGTGGCTCTGATAAATCCATGATGCGGTCTATATGATACATTGTAGAAAGACATGGGTGTAAACTTGAGAAATTAAGAGAATCAAATGAAATCAAGAGAACCACAGCGAGTAGTGATTTTATATGTTACAGTATCATTGGAATATCTCTGTCCTGTCGACTTTTTACGTTGGTCGGTAAAGTTTTAGGCTAGCAAATAGAAGCAAAACAAAGGTCAAATTGTAACATGCCTCCTGAGGCCGGCATCTCCAAACACAAGGCCAGTGTATACATGTTTATTTTATTACGTTTTTTTAATTTTCACATAGAACAAAGAAACAAGAGATCCACCACACTCAAAATCTTTCTCTAAAAAGTACATGATAAAAGTGCTAGATTTCAAAATAAACTTTTGAGACTGAAGCAACTGTGACCGTGGTATCAAGGAGGGACAGTAGAATTCGACGATGAGACTTTGTTTTCATAGGTAACTATAAGATTACTTTTCTAAGACCGCAAATATATGATTTCATCATAACAAAAATAATTTGAAATAATTACAGTATAGGATACAATCATCGGGTACAGTAAATACAATCTATTTAAATTAAATAGTATGGCTATGATGTGAAACCAAACAGCAGTATATACATAATCTATTTCAGATTGAGCATTGCACACACAAAAAATGTATATATATCCTTCCAGTGATTATATCTTTGACTACCTGGGTTAGTACACATATACATATACCGCAAATCCAGTGACAATAGACCAGCATCCCTCATCAGCACAAATAAAATACATCCCTCTATCCCAATCTGCTTGCTCTGCTAAGGATCTCCCCTTAAAAATCTGGATTAAGCACTTTGTCTAGACTCTTCACGTCGTTCAGGAAGCTTGTCGGTGTCAGGATGTGAGATGACCCTGACAAAGTGAACAGAAGAAAGATGTTACCTTTACATTGTCAAATTGTGGACCCCTTAACAAAGTGCCTGGAACCTTTATCTATGAGGCTAACAATTCAGCCATTGCTAAATGTGGATACACTACATTTAAAAGCTGTCATTTAGTACAGTGGTTCTCAACCGCATGTGTCGCATGTGTCATTAAGTCATGTTAATGACATTCAATTATTAACAGGAAAATGATTTATCAATAATGCCTTTGTGTACTGTTAGAAACATTGAGCGAACAAAAAGATGCAACAATTGGTGCTAAATTTAATAAAATAGTAAGCCATTGAAATATGAATTAACATTGAAACAATTGTTAATTCATGGGTTTCTTTCTAAAAAAATTAAGGTTTTGCAAATGCTCGGCGACACGATCAAAAAGCCCTCACGACCCACTTATGGTTTTGCAAGTCTTGCAACCTACCAGTTGAGAATAAGTGTAGTAGACCATTTTATCCAAAGAAAAACGGAAAACAATCAAAGCATATAGTCAAAATCGTAGAAGCTACAAAATATACAGTTTCCAAATGTACATGTACAATTGTACATGACGAAACTGTAACCAGGCAAGGGCGACCACCTTGTGAACCCCCAAAAAAAACCCACAAAAAAACCTACCAATCAGGACTTCCCATTTTCCGTCGGTGGCTCGAGTGACCTCATAGGCCGAGCGCATCTCGGAGTGTGTCACCCCACCAATCACGAAGATGATGAGACGTGGCCCGGAGCGGTACTCCGTCGGGGATTTGTTTTTGTGCCAGTGCCCAAACCGTGCACTGCTATTCAAGAAAACAAATACATGTACACAAAATATCCATGTTTAGTATATACAGTTTAGCCATTCAGCGACCACTTTTACCCAAAGCGACAGATACATCAGATACATGTAATTGACGAGCTGGTAGGCATCGTGCCTAAAGACACAGGTATTCTGTGGACATTTGGGGACATATAATTGCCACTGGGGCTGGGCAATCATTATATATCATTGTTCATTTGAGTCATATCATAAAGTAATGAAATAAAGATATTGACTGAACGTAATTCTGTAGTAAAGGAATTGTGTCTTGAAACCATGAAGTCTGAAACATAAACAATTACAAAATGTTAAAGTTGTAAACCACACCATACTGCAATGACCATAATCTTCAGTGTAATGTTAAGTGCAAAGAGGATGTTATTTACTCAATGTCAATGTTGCATAGATTAACAGTACAGGAAGTATAGTGGAGTCTTGCAAATGGTCTGCAGTGTGCTCTATATATAGTAACACATCAACATCTGGTGTGAGGATAAAGTGACATTAATTAAGACCCAGACCAGACCATCAAGTGCTTTACCACACAGGAAGGGAGACAAATAAATTGTCCATTAGTGAATGCAGATTATGGTTCGACACAGGCTCTTAAATGTGGTTTGTATAAACCCTCGAATGATGTCGGAAGTTCCATGGGATTATGAAGCGCTGTAATGAACCCGGAAAACTGGCTTTATTTGATCTTTTACCTCATTCATGTAAAAAACTTTGCAACAACAACAAATACATAAAAAAAATGTTTACCATCATACAGTGTCATCATGTAAGGTGTACTCCATTGTCTTCAAATCTTGTAATCTATTCCCATTTAATTTCAACCAGTTTCACATGCTAAACTTGAAGGCACCTGGTCAGCTTAGGGTATAGGGTTTCTTCAATATGAAACCATAGCACAGCACCCACCTCACTGCAGTCTGTGTTGTGTTGATTGGCGCTGGGTCGGAGACAAACGGCCACAGTTTTCTGTCCAGCTTGTCATCTAGGGCATTCTGTGCTCAAACGCACACAAAGAGGCAGAGTCAGAGGTGACAACACAGACAGTAAGAGTTTGCACATTCTTCCAATATTAATTAAAAGAGTGCATTCGTTCTTGTATGTGCATGCAAGAATACATTTTTTTCTTTCCTTATTCCCCACAACCAATGCTTTTTTGCCTTTGGTAGTCCATGCTTAAGATGTTCCTTTGAGTATGCAAAGGAAGAGATGTCTTAAGGCAATTTAAAAATCCTCGCCAGAGCACATTTTGATTTGCATGCCTCACTCCTCATGATTCTACCCTCCAGCCATACATATCTTAAGCTGCACACGTGGCTGCATATATTGGCATGCGGTTGCAGGTTTGCAATACCTCCATGATGTCTTTGAGGACCGGAGTCCACCTGGAGAGCTGGTAGGTAGGCTCTGTTCGCTCCTTCCTCTCAGGCTGGGGTTGCCCTGAGTTTGCGCCCTGATGGGGAACAACAAGACATTTGCATAGCAAATAGCTTCATGGCGTGTATGGAGCAAGAAGGAAGGAGGATGTGTCTTAGGGCTGCGGGTGGAGAGGCCTACCCCAGATATGATGTTACAGCCCAGGTGCTGCAGGTTGGTGATGATGTTGCTGTCCGCCTGTATGTTGGCGTGCTGAATGAGCTTGGTGAGATTCTCCTCAGCAATGCCTGCAACGAACAAGGGCCGTACAACCTCAGAGACTACATCAGGAAACAGATCGCTGTGATTATTTGACAGCAGATTCTCTCCATTTTAAACACCCGCCCACCAAGTGAAACTGCTGTGGTAGCAGGTTTCTTTAGCAGTTGAATGGATGGCCGGCGGTCGTTTAAGTGTTTTCTCTGTTAAAAAAAAAGGACCCACCCTTTTTCTTGTGGAAGATGTACAGCAGGATGATGCGGATCTTGTCGTAGGCCTCGATGTCGTTGTTGAGCAGCACAGGGACGATGCTCTTCATGGCGTCCCTCAGGGGCTGCCCCTCTGCATCGGAGCCCATGGCCAGGTCCTGTGGTGGAGCGTCACCAGTAGTAACCATCATAGGTTTCAATATAAACAAGTCACTCACAATAACATGTTCTCGGCCCGTACCAAGCGTAATTTGCACACTTCATATTTGACATGTTAAATATATTTTTTACTTTTAACAAACCAAGACAGATTCCTTGTATTGGTAAGCAACTTGCCAATAACTTCTGATTCTGATTCTTAAAGTCAACATGATAGGCATTTACTTTTCACTGGGGGTGTGTGACAACTACTTTGAATACTGAAGTACTCCTGCTATAATAAAGCCACATTGTCAAGGATCAGGGCACATCCCTCCCACATCCTTCCTGGAGTCAGCCACACCCTAATATCTTGTTTATCTTAGAAATGCGTCACGAAAGATAATGTTCCTTCACCCGACATTTAATGATACACACCTAATGATCACTCCATGAGCACAGAAGATCAGTCAGTTTCATGCAGTTTATTTATAGTTTGTCTTGATATGGAAACCCACTTAACTGTAGTATGGGCATGTATGAAAATGTGCATTTTAAAACATTTCAAATGCACAAGTGAGCTATTCTTCTCTGTGGTGCGATGCAAAACATAATATTACAGCAGCAAGATTTAACCATCAAAATGTAGCAAAACCACTCAGCAATATGGGCTTCTTACAGTCTTTAATAGCTTTTATAAATGGCACCTAGGTTGTCGGATCCCCCCTTTACAAACACTAGGAGCTTTGCCCTTCCTAAAAAATCTGTGTTCCAAGTATTCCTTAATCCCCATTCTCCATTAGGCTTAGCCAGTGACCAACAAATCTTGCTGTTTAGCATTTGAAATTCATGAGTGCTGAAAACAAGACATCAATGTCTACCACCATAACTTTTTTTTTTTTATCACCAATAGTGTCACACTCACAAAGCCTTCTTTGTATTTGCTTGAGCCATACAATGGAGGACATTTATACCACGGGTACCCGCTGGGGGTAGAGTAGTGGTGACTGGCTTGCTTAAGACGTCCATTTCAGAGCCAACACATACCCCCCACCGCCACCCCCCTCTCACCCCATTTGGATTAAAGACACAGCTCTCAAGTACGCCAACGATGCATTAGCGAGGCAGAGTGAATGCTCTATTAAATAAAAGTCACACTGTGCTCGTGGGTAGCTTTTTAGTGTCTGCCATGTCAGTCACTTGTTTGATTAAAAAGGGTCTGAATTACGGTAGCACAGACACTGTTTGGATGACATGTTAATGCCGCAACATATTTTGCTATTGCATTTTTTGGCTTGGATTGGATTTACATATCAGATTACGGAGTATTATCGCCTATGCAAAAGGAAATGGATGTCTCGTCCTTCAACGCCATCACCATTAAAATTAAACCCATTAAGCATAACTGCAGTGTGTCTGTCGCCAATGCACACTTCCCAGGGGAGCTACAAATAGAGATGCGTTAATGGAGCAGTACGTCTGCTATGCTGTGGCAGTGAGCGGTTGTCATTCCATGACAGACACTCTCTCCAAGAGACTATGTGAACGTTGTGTCGTAAACTTACTGACTACTAGACGGCTGTATGAGAGCGAGGTACAGAGTCTACTTCTAAAGAGAGTGTTCAATTAAAGAGATGTTTTAATTTAAACCGACCTGTTCCACCTCACAAAGGTTTTCCAGAGATTGCTTGAACTTCTTCATGCAGGCATCAGCGAGGTGCAAGTGAGTACTGTACTGTAAATATAAAAAAAGGGGAAAACAATTAAGACAAATAAATGACAATGGTTGGAGATAAGGTGCAAAGGTTGGTAAGTGGCCACAACTGTAACTGTGACAATGAAACACAACACATTGATGAGTGCAACATGGTTAAGACAAGAATGTCTTAACCATGAATGGTTAAACCTTAAACAAGAATGGTTAAGAATAGTAATTTGATTAGAAAACAATTAGGAAAACATTTCAAACAATTTCTCATGCTTTTATTTCATTTGCTTAAATCTTTTACTGAAAGAAATGTGCTGAAACTCACCAAGCTGAGCTCTTTTTGGTACTGTGGCATCTTCTTCAGCATCTGAGAGAGATCTTTGATGTTGGCCTAAAAACACACAAAACACATTTAATGGTGGCTAACCACAGCACCGGCCACTTAACAATGCTAGGACAATAACTACCACAGTGTTTATCACTCACATTATCAGTGGACATCCTTTTACTCTCACAGAAAGTGCGCAGTAGTTCAGTCACCTTCCTGCAAAAAGGACGTTAATTTATTTAACACCATCTTGGATTGTGAAGTACTTGAAGTAATACACTCATACAAATTAAATAACGACCTACAAGACTCAATCTACAGGCACAATGCAAGCCACCCTTATAAATGTTAGAATATTCAGTGAGCCAATGTGCACAGAGTAGGAGGCCTCTGTGCACTGCCGTCATTCCACCAGGTGACAGACTTACTTGGTGACATCGGCGATGTGCATGTGTCTGAGCTGAACCCAAAGCTCATCATCCTCATCCAAAAGAACCTCCCTCTCTTTACTTTCTCCAATTCCAGTGGTTTGATACCTTAAACATGCAGCACATCAAATGTTTAAATACAGGAATAAGTGATCAAATGAAATTCTCTAGTCCTTTTAGCAAACTCTTTAATCTAAAGAAACGTAAAGTGCATTCATATAATAAGCAGGTAAGGGTTAGGCATCTTGCACATGGGTGCCTACAGGTAGAAAGCGGACCTCAGGGATCGAACGCAGAACTTTTCTGCCTGGGTTCGAAAGGTAACCCTACCCACAAGACTATCCTGGTAAAATATTCATATTTGATTTATTAGCTGCACAACGTATTAATAGGCGTAGCACTCACTTGTAGATGTCTTGCTTTATGTCCAGCAAGTCGTAGACCATGGCCTGGAAGGTCAACTCGTGCAGAATGGGTGTGATCGGGTCATATCCTCGGTCTACGATCAGTAGCTGGGATCGGGCCTTGTCTGCACCCTAATGACAGGTAACATTGTTCAGTCAAATAATATATAGTGGCAATGAGTGGTGGGGCACTTATTATGTGTGATTTTGTCTCATTTTATGTGAATTGCTTTGAAACACCAGAAGAACAGTAAGAGAAGAAGAAAATAAATACATACAACACAGGCAAAACAGAGAGCTCAAATATTGCGTATTGAATAACACTTAGATGTTTGCCTGGTATCTTAAACATCTTATTTTCCTGATACAAAATACTTGAGTTTTCTCTATCAATCTGGTTTTCTTGTTAAATCCACATTCATCTTTTATTTATATTTCAAAGAATGGGTCATCATTTTATTAAAAATGTATAATGTATGTTTAAAAACTGATTAATATTTGCTCAGATTAGAAACATTAATATTTCAAACAGGACATTTTAAGGGAACTCCAGAGGAGGCCAGTTCTAATATGTCCAACTCCTCTATTTGTATTAGGAACTAATCATTTGAATTGTAATACATGCCTTTTCAGACCAGTCTCAGACGCAAGGAAATGTCAGCTAAGGAAGAATGGAAGAACAAGAGTGAAAGAAACAGCAGAGTCAAGCACAGAGGGAGAAAATTATTAACAGGAAGTAAGCACCAAAAACGCCCCATAAACACCAAGAAATGTGTGAAGTACAACGCTTCATGGTTGCTCAGGGTTTGATCAGAGAGACAATAACGTTTGTTGCAGTAGCACAGAGGAGGTGTTGACTGGGCTTGGCAGTGCCGTACTGTCTCCTTACCTCTCCCATGCTGGGGTTGTCCGCTTTATGGGCGTTGAGGTGCTGGTAAACCTCCTCAGCCAGCTTAGCATTCACCTCGGGGCCACTAGCATAGATAATGGGACCAATAACCGTCAGCCATGCCAGAGAATTAAACACACGTTATGTTATGACAGTTTGATTTGAGATTGGTCGGAGTCACGCTAGACAAGGGTGGTAATCATTGTGTGTTTTTAGGTGGAAGGTTAGCATGCCTATCATAGTAGAGTCTTTCGACCCGTGACCCTACCGGTTGTGCTAGTCAATGAATCCATGGCGACAACGGCAGGAAAACGCATAGGTGTAGAAAAAAACCTTGCCCTACGACATTCCATTTTTGGATTTGATCAAATTTTTTATGTTCCTCAAAGACAGCCTCGGATACACATCTGCATCAAGAATGACAGATGTACACAGGTCTCAAAAGTATTTTCATTTTCTCTTATTGCTAATTATTGTAGGTCTAATTGCAGGATTTCGGTAGTTGAATGGGGAAGACAATAAACACAGGTTTTCCTGTGCAGTGCTCCGGTACCTGCGGTAGCGGACGGCAGGGTACTCCTTCAGCGTGTCGCAGAGGGTGGCGATCTGCTCGGCCAGATTCTCCAGCATTTTCTCCCTGCCTCCAGACGACTCAGGGCTGTAGAAGCGGTGCATCGAGGTGGGGTCATCCATGGAGAACACCTGTGGTGGTGGGGTGGTGGAGAGACATGTAGGTAAGGGTTAATGGGTTGAGTTTTGGGCAAACCCCAAAACTTTTTTGGGGGTCTGGGACAAATGGAAGCAGGGCGGTTAAGAAGAAGTCCCTGAACCTGAGACTCGTAGGGCAGGAAGGCTACGTTGATCTCCTTCAATGTCTTCACGAACTTGGCAATTCTGGATCTCCCGATTTGAGCAAAGAGACTATCTGGACAATCTACGCAGCGGGGAAGAGAAAACCATTTACAAATAGGTATTTAGAACTTGCACGATGTGGAGGACATCAAATCATCTTACTGTCGGTGAAGAAGATGTGCGCTGCTTTGTAAGTGAAAGCAGTTTCTTTGAAGTCCTTGATCAGGGATTCAACGGACTGCGATAGACAAAAAGAAAAGGGGAAAGGATGATTTAGAGAACTTCTTATTAAATGTACAAATGTACAATATTATAGACAGTTGTCGCCGCCTGCCCCCTCCTCCTCAACAGACTCCTCCTCATCAAAGCTCACGTGGGTTGCCAGGTTGAGGATACTGAAAGAGCACGAACTCAAGACGAGCCGAGCATTATATTTTGAGATGAGTGCAATTATTCTATTTCGACAATGACAAGTGACTACGGGTCCTACACTGTAAGTTGATCAGCTATTGTATATGTTTGCAATTTATTTATTGTTTGCAAATTATAAACCAGCTCATGTGGCATCCGTCTTGAAATCGTACTGGGCTCACAGCTGTCTCAATCTGTCAAATGAAACTCCAAGATTTACCCATGTTTTTGCCCAGCTCCGGTCATGGAGCTTTTTCAAAAGAGGACAAGGCTTTTAGGTCGGGCAAAATCTAATACAATCTCAGTTTATCCTGTTTGCTTGCTTGCTTCGATGGCTGCAGCACACTGTGTTTGTGTGCGAAGTTGTTTGTTATCTGTCAACCCGGGGTACTCTGAGAATAGTGAACAGTATAAGTGAAGATAACACACAGGCCAAAAAACAAAAACAAAAGTTCTGACCCAGAACGGACATTTCAAGAGAGAATATACATATATATAGCATTGTTGTCGGAAAAGCCAATGTTTCAACTTAGCCTGTATCCTTAATCTCTGATGACATATCAAGGTCATTTTAGAATGAAGTACAGTCAATTTGTTACATATTGTAGCATTAAATAACTATTTGTATTAATGCAAAAGACACAGGACATTGGATCGTGATTATAATAAAGTTAAAACACTGACCTTCTCCACTGGTGAGATGAGATAGATGGCCTCCAGACTGGAAATGGGCTCCCTGCGTTTGTTGATATCCTCTACGACTGAAAGGTGAAGGGTGTCCAGGTTCATTGTATTACTATGAGGCTTGGGTATACAGGTATACAACTACATGTGTATTCTACATGTTTAGGCTTTATGCCTCAATTTCATCATGACCAGGTTGCCCATGAGAACTAATTGAAAGCATCTGCTCTTATACGAGTTCCTATATCTCAATAGTGCGAGTAGAACACACATGTCTACAATGTCTACACATTGATCAAAACGTCTATGCCATTGAAGCTGTAAATAATAACTGTCTAATATTTATCCTATTAGTGGGATATATAATTTAGCTGGTCACTTACTGGTAACTCCCTCTGCCAAAATATCAGACATCTTGCAGCATGATGATAAAATGCGCATACTGATGTGATCCACAATGAGGACCTGAGGAGCCATACATTTGAAATAAAGGTTAAAACAGGCAGACGAGCAAGCAAAAGTAATGTTTTTGTGCTTTGTGTCGAGTAGCTCTCACCTTCCATTCTCCATCCTTCTTTACGCTCTTGATGACTCCGTTTAAGATTTCTGCAGATAAACAAAAACGTTTATGGTTAAGAATACTGACATCCTAATTTGACTTTGCAACGTCCTAATCGTCTCTTGCACCAAGAATAGTTGCCTTACTAATTATATACATATTAAGGCCAGATGTCAAGGAGCAGGTAGGTGTTCTGCATCTTGCATTTTGCTTCAACTCTCAACACAAAACGAACATCTTTAAAACCATTTCTCATCTACGTCTGAAAAGCGTGAAAAGATAGAAGCAGATTACCAACATGACATTGCTGTATGAATGCCATGACGTAGGAGTGTGTTGTAATAACGAATGAAGAACTACAGTTTAGTTGCCAGGTTGCCTTTTATAGAATTGGACTTGATGGCAGCCAATAGAAACGTAGCTGTAACTGCTTATGAGTACAGTTTATAACTATTATAATACTGTAGGTTAATAAATAAGTTCATTATCTGGTTACTTTAATTTCTGTTGGTTGTAAGGCAGTATGAGCAACAGAAAAACAACCTCCACGAAAAGGGGATACAATGTCATTTTAAGATTAATTTAACGCAGTACAAATTATCCATCATAGTTGGAATCCATCGGAATCTGAAATTAGGCTCATTCATTCAAACAAGCTAATTATTCTAGGAATCCCTCTAGTAAGTCCCTGGGAAATTAACAAAATAGCCAAATGGCATGACAAGTTCCTCGACTTCACTTCCTCTTAACAATATATCGTTTAGCCACTTGATAATAGATATAGTTGCATTAACCCCCCGTATTAATAGAATGACAAATAGACGTGTTAGATAACGTATCTAACAAATATCATTATCAAAACGTTGATAGTTTATGAGCGATGTTAGCTACTAGGAACTAGGGGTGGAAGAAATCCTCAGGCGACTTATCAATAGAGATGTATAATCCTAAACAAATAGCTAATAACCGAAGCAGACACACTAATAATTGTGCATTTGACAACCTGTGGTTGATTTCTCTTTACATCTGAATGTATATAATGTCACAAAAATGAAGAAAAGTACTTACTCTCTCCAACTATCGCCTTCAACCCACTTGGTGCCATCGTAGCCGCTTGCGTGTTGCTAACCTGTTACTTCCGTGTTGTTAGTATTTTCCTGTTCGTCCAAGCAGGTTTTGAAAAGGAAACATTATCACCCAGTGTTTCGTTTTAGTATTACAATCTATTTCAGACAGGTGCACCGCACGTCAAGATCAAAAGTTGACACAATATTGCTTATATAAAAAATAAGTTATGCACTGGTTACTGCAATACAATGTAGGGTTCATTTGACTTTGTTTTGTATGTTGTTTGGGTCTTCGGGCCCGTTTACAATTTTTACTAAAATAATAAAATAATTATTTTTTCAACCTTAGACTCATTGACCGTGGCTCAGTTTCGAGGAAGAACATATAAACCCCCAACACCCCACCTCCAACAATACACCCCCACCCTCCCCGTCCATAAGGATTATGATTTATTTATTTTCAAAATCTGAAATTACCTCCCAGCTTCTCTGTGAATACGCAGACACAAACACACGCAGTACACACACACAATGCGATATGTGTGGACCCAAGAAGTACAGGAAGACACAGTATACATGCATGAAGTGCAATAAATACATTTGCAACACACAGTAAAACTCGGTCCCTCGTGTGTTGTGTAAACTGACATTAATTTGGTTTCCATAGGGCTCATGGGTTGTGTAGACTGGTATGAATGTTCAATCGGGCTCATTTATCATTGCCATAAAATACTATGTAAAAATGTTCTTTCCAATTTGTTCAGTTCAAAGCAATAAACTACAATGGTGTTGGAAACCTTCTTTCATTTATATTTGTTCAAGATAAATATGACTTATTCCACCCATATCGATTATAATACATTTTTTAAAACAAAAATCACATCTTATCACAAAAAAAGCACCTTCATTGATAATTGGGATTTAGCAGAGGTAAATGGCAAATATTAACCATATAAGCTGTCTATATTGCTTGTAATTGAGAAATAGTCAAAATCTGTTTTTGACTATTTCTGTACTTTTACACAAATTGTTATGGCTGTATTGTTTTCAAAACCCAATAATGTTGTGGGTCCACGAGACACCAGAAACATGCATGAGACATTAGAAGATTTATATGTCCCAAATAACATTGTGTTATAAGTTTAATAAGCCTGCCATATCTTGATTTCTGCACAAAATAACGGCATTTTATGAAACATAAAACATTGCATAATTTAGATCCACAGATCACGGATTGTCGACTGTCATCCAATGTTATGGTGAGGACTACCATTTGATTGATGGTAATCGGTAGTAATACCTGTCTATGCATGCCACATTTAGGGTATATGGATAGAATGTAGATGAAAAGATCCAAACAAAAAATAATAAAGAGAACGTATATACTTTATCTTTCGTGAGCGAAAATGATTAAATTGACAACCAACTTCAGTTGTAAAAAGTGTCTATCTTTCTAATCAAACATGTGCTGTCCACAACACATACATATAAAATTACAAAAGAAACGTTTAATTTCCAATTTCTTAAAGATGTAAAAAGAAAATGTTCATGGATAAATCTACATTGAACTTCAACAAGACAGCATCGAAAACAATCATTAAAGAACAAATAAGCATACGTAAAAATAAATAGTAAAATCTGGTAGAAATAGATATTATGAAGGACAATGACATTACCATCTCTTGAAGGTGTAACACGGTCAAAATATCCAGAACTTAATTTGCCATTCAAATACATGTTATCAAAGCGTCTGTTATTTGGAACGGCATGGGATCCAGTCTGAGGCATCTATGGAAACCAGTTGCGCTGAATAAAACAATCTTAAAACACATCTTTCCAGGTTGTTGTTTGTCCTTAGTTTTCTGACTCCAAAGCCATCTCTTTCAATAAGCGTTGCTCCTTACGGTTCCGCATTCTCTCTTTAAATTCCTCCAACTCCTTTCTCTGTGAAAAGAAGAAAAAAAAAGACATAACTGTGCAGTGAGGCCTTCATAAATGTGTAATGCACATTAAAAATTGTATTATTCTTTACATTTAGGTAAGTATCGGCAACTATAGTTGGTGCAACAGACATTGAAAACCAATCATTTTCAAATCTGTGATGAATTTTCGTAACTTGGTTACATCAGTTTTGATTCGTGCAACTGAAACATAAATGTGTTTTTATTTTAGTTAGTTTAGTTTAGTTTATTTTTTTAGTTTCCCTGCAGAAATCCTTATTAAATTAATCAGGAGTGTAAAGAAGGATGAAGGTTGGAATCAATATTGTTTGTATACATTATACATTTGTTTTCTTTGTAAAACCTGATTGACAGAATAATCATTGTCAAGAGATATGCTTTTAGACTATAGCATGTTTGACAGGTAAAAATGCCTCCTGAGTAATGGGATTAGTCCGGAAACAATTAAATAAAAACCTGACCGGAAAAGAGTCCGGACTTCCACTTACGTGCATTTTCTCGTCGGGAGGAAAGATTTCTCTCTGGAGGTTACACACATGTTAAATAACAGAAAGACAGAGAGGACAGATAGAGAACATTTATATATTGAACAATCATGT
>OOFG01000169.1:0-10912 GCA_900323295.1 Molva molva | reverse complement strand
TACGTATATATATATATATATGTATATATATACGTATATATATATATATATATATATATATGTATATATATACGTATATATATATATATATATATATATATATATATATATATATATATACATATATATATACATATATATATATATATGTGTGTATGTGTGTATGTATGTATATATGTGTATATATATATGTGTGTATGTATATGTGTGTATACATGTGTGTATGTATGTATATGTATATATATATATATGTACATATGTTAGAATGAGAGGAGTGTTGGTTGTCTGCTTTAGTTTTAGGTAAACTGTATGCTTTCTGGGGGCTAGCACATTGGTATCTGTTGAAAAGTAATAATTTCAATGGTTGGTTAAACATTAATTATAATAAAAAAGATGCAATGTTTTTTAATTTGCAGTGTTGCTTTGGTTTTTATGATAGAATATTGGTAGTCTGAAACAATAACGTCGCTTCATTAAAAGAAGAATACCGCCTCATCATACAGTAGGTGGCAGAAGACCACGATAAAAAGACAAGCAAGATCTCCGACGAAGAAGAACGTTTGCAACGCGGAAACCACTGAAGTGCCATTGTTCTTATTTTCATTGAGAAGGTATATATATATATATTATATTTGAACATCGAAGTTTAATCCAGCAACCTTAAAAACATACAACATATCGGGCTTTTGTCCGGCGCGGTGAAGGTATGTATTAATTGAAGAACCGAGCTATTAATGAAATGCTGCGTCATTTTTGGGTTCCGTTGGTTAGCTTGTGCGTAGCCTCCTCGATTGTGAACACTAACGTTGTATTACATCCGTCGATGTCAAATACGAACATTTTGTTTGAAAATGTATACATTACCCACGTTGTGGGGTTGTTCATTCCCGTATTTAGACACGCACGTTGAGCCAAGCGGCAGTTCCGAGCTCCGGCTGCATCGCTCGGCTATTATGTTGCTGGCCAGCGTGGAACCGTCGGGACAAACATGCTTGTGTACATTGTCAAAAAGCATTTGGTGATGTGCACTGAAACTCGTGTCTTTTGAGAGTAGTAATGTGTAGCAAGGTGCCCATATTTTATTCGTAGTTATCCGGTATATGTTGGGGCCTTGTTAACTTGCGTTGCACTAGCGTTGGTTGCAAATTAAGGCGCCATTTTACCTGTTTGTAGAGATAATATTTTACAGTTCAGCCGCACACTGGAAGCTGAGCATGTTTCTATCGCTCATATCAGAATAGATTCCAACAAGCATCGATAATGGTTATTGTAACGTTCAGTTCAAACTTATCAAATGTCCTATCAACTTAGACATATTTTACCGAAACTTTAACAAAACATTGCAATTCACCACCTCTTCCCTTGTTCTTTATTCCAACAGATACGGAACAATTGCAAAGAACTTGGTGGATAGTGATCTTATCTCATACGTTAGCCACAATGATCACAAGGAGGAGAGGTTCAATCAAGAGAAATGAGGTGCAGTCTCTTGAGGTCGAAGTCACAGATGCTGTGGAGACAGTAGACGATCTGCCATGTCTACATGAAGATGTTGACGGCACAGGATTGGAGCTTGATGATTTGTTTGGAATTGACGACTTAAAATGGACAGTTGATAAAGACACGACCTCGTCACTCTTTGACGTCGGGTTGAGCGACTGGGGTGTATATAATATGAAAGATGACGATTCCATGTTTGAAGCATCCACAAGCCCATCTCCAGAGAGAAAGCCATTCGAAGCAAAGTCTAAGAAAAGAGAGAACCGGTCTGGCTCCATGATTAACAAAAACGCCATTGCCGCCAGAATGAATCGACTCAAGAAGAAGGAATACGTCAACAATTTGGAGAAGAAAGTTGGATTTCTGTCGACCGAGAACCACATGCTGAAGCAGGAAAATTCTGGGCTTAACAAGAGGGTGGAGGAGTTGGAAGATGAGACCAGGTACCTGCGGGCCGTGCTGGCCAACGAGAGCATGTTAGGCCAGCTCTTGTCCAGGCTAAGCGGTGTGAATGGGATGAAATTATCTTCCTCACTTTTCCAGGCAGCCAACCTAAATGACCACGACTATGCCCAACCCAGGAAACGCATCAAAGTGGAGGAGAAAGATACATCTGGCGGCGTCTGTCTTCACGTGGACAAGAACCATGTCTCAGTGGAGTTCTGCACTAAGTGTGCAGAGAACGCAAGCGCAACGCTCAAAATGTAGGGTCAAGTACTTATCATTGTTTTCAGATATTGAGACGGAAATAATAAGCCCCGTAGTGAACTTCACGGGGGTTGGCAAACGCTGTAGAGTTTGCTTAAATATTGACCTAGAAGCATTGAAGGTGCATGTCAGTGTACAGTGTAATGAAGCCAATGATCTTTAAGTACACGTTACTGCTAAACCTTGTTGACAGTTTTCTTCTAGGTAATGGTTGATCTACCATGCGGGATGAATGGCTTTGAGAACACCTTTGCCTGCTTGACTCCATGGTAAGGATCAGACAAGAAAAGAAGCCTGTTTGTCTTCTTATAAAGACCTGAGGTGTTTTATAGCAAACAGAACTTTTATTTTTAGGATTTTGTTTTTCATTTGTTCCAGTTTTCAGAGTAGAGCTCTTTAATTTAAGTACTTAAGAAAGCTTTGTACTTTTTTTTGTAAATATACTGTTCTTCACATAACAGTCAAGTGTAAATAACAATTAGAATCCTAAATGTATGGCAAAAATAATTGAGATTGAGGTGAAGTTTCACAAAGAGCTAGCAAATTGGCTTCCAACTGGAACTGAAGCGATCCAGTTGAATAATTAAGATACCATTTAGTGTAAGTGAATCTCTTTGTGAAGCTGCACCATTGTACAGAAGAATATTTTTCATTTAGCGCCCCCTATTTTTCTTTATGCTAAAGTGGATTCTGCTGTTGGAAGTTGAAGAGCCTGGACAAGCTGCTGCCATCGTGGCCTGGTTTTTTTTTTAAAAGGTAGTATCGGTATCGAATGTTGTAAGTCCCTGCATTATACCAGTACTCCACCACATCTGTAGCTCCAGCAGACACACATGGGGCCCAACATGTCGCCTGCTGGGTCAGCCACAGACCAGGCTTTAAATGCCTCATTAAGTACTTTTGTATATACTGACATTTTGGAATGTAACAACTTAGATTTTCCAAAATGAGTTTTGTAAAGAAATGTGTAACAGATTTACCGACTGTACAGATAATTTTGATTTTGAATAAGTATGTTTTGAGAAAATGTTCTTCAAATAAATCATATTTTGATCATACCGTCACCTTAAAATGTATATTTTGTCTTGTTCTGTACTGTTGATATTAATGCTTCTCTTTTTCTCTTTCTGAACAGCAAGCTCTGCAGCTAAAGGTCTTACTGAACATTTGGGTCAAGTCTGGTAAAGGTTTTCTAAAGAAATTAATGAGACCTGATTTGAGTGGAAGCTAAAAGCGAGCACTAATAACGTCCTGATGGAGGGAGTTGAACTGAACATCACAGACTTTTTGCATTCTGACATTATTCCCATGCCCTTTGGGGTTTTTTATGCATTTGATTTGAGTCATTGACATGAATTAACAAGTCACTCCCAAAAACATGGTGTAGCACGTTGTCTGTTAGAGGTCCATTAGAGCATCAAGCAGGTGTTCTAGAACCATCTCATGTCTGTTAGAGGTCCATTAGAGCATCAAGCAGGTGTTCTAGAACCATCTCATGTCTGTTAGAGGTCCATTAGAGCATTGAGCAGGTGTTCTAGAACCATATCATGTCTGTTAAAGTCCATTAGAGCATCGAGCAGGTGTTCTAGAACCATGTCATGTCTGTTAAAGTCCATTAGAGCATCGAGCAGGTGTTCTAGAACCATGTTTCTGAACCCTTAAACTCAACACATGTAAAACTACATTAATATATACACATTGAATTACTGATACATATGAGTAAATTATGCAAGTTCTAGGAATACAAATCTGATAAGAAAACCGGTTTCTGAACAAAAAGATAAATGGTTTACAAACAATTGTAATTATAACTTAATTACAAGCTTTTTTTTTGGTTATTTTGATTACTTGAACAGCAATAGCATCACATAAGGTGTCTTAGTCAATGTTTAACAGCAATAGCATCACATACGGTGTCTTAGTCTGTTTAACAGCAATAGCATCACATAAGGTGTCAATGTTTTGGGAGAGATTTGTTGTTCTTTCATAAAGCCCATCAAGCATGTGAGTAATGTGAATGTCGAAATGATGTTATTATAGTGAACTCACTAGTATGTTCTAGACTAGCTTTATTTGGTAACAGGGTAAAACAAGTTGTGTAAACATGAACTTGGTCATCTTTTTCGCCGTATTTAACTTTGCGAAGTGAGACATGCAAGTCTCTTCCCATTTTTCCACCGTCACTCATTTTCGGTGCTTGCTGTTCAGCCATAATGCACACCCTAATTGGTGTTCATCTTACAATTGTTATGCATACGTCCATTTAGTTACACCATAGGGATACACAAAGTGTGTGTGTGTATATCTCACAGACACAAATATGTTCCCTTCATAATGTTTTATATGAATGTGGGTATGGGACATAATTATACGATGGGATCATATTTGTTTTACCCATTGTGGGGACAGTTAAGCACAAGTGAGTACAGTGGTCATTCAATCTGGCAAAGGTCTTGGTGAGACGAGATGTATCTCACTGCATTAAGTAGGTCTACCAAGGGCACACAATTGAGATTGTGATTGGTAATAAATAATCCACCTACTTTCATAATCATTCATGATTGAATTAACATTTACATCATAGACCAAGCCAAATAAGGGACGTTTGTGTGCGGGCAGTTTGTTTTTATGTGAATGTTCTCCTAAATCGTTTACAATTGATGCCATAGTATCATGAGAGACTAGCCTGACATCGCAACACCAATTTGCAAATGCGTATTTAGCGCATATGCCAGAGCAAATAAAACACAAGCTCGCAGATGTGCCTTTTTCCAGGCTAGACGCCCGAGTGGCCAAATCTGGTTGCAATTTTCTTCGGAAAGGAAGTGGCGTGGTACGTGATGGGCAGCTACAGGGCAAGGCTATACTTTTGTAAATGTTCTACACATGCAAGATACATTTATGTACACATTTCTAGTGTATAAGGCTTGTACATCGCCATGATTGCCTCCATTTTGGAAGCTTTGGAATGCTATTGTGTTGATATAAATTGTTTTTGGGTCATTGTTTAGTGATGCATATTATTTGTAAATATGGGAGGACCTTTTTGTGTTTGGAACTGACACGGCTTTCTCATGCGAGACGTGGCAAAACAAGATTTTCATTCGACTAGGTTACGGTATATTTTCGTTGATTTGGGAGTTATACATCTTGGTCCTCAACATGGCGGAGTATAGTTGGTATATAAGTCATATATGCTAATCAGGCGCTAGCGTAGCGATATAACGCATATGTGCATTTCATGCAATCAACTGAACTTCGTGCTGGTCGTGAGTAGATTTCTAGCGGACAATAGCATTGTTCATAAAAGCCTATTAAATGACGTAGGCTACATTGCAGCTATATAGCTGTGCAGTATGCCACATTTATTTAATTTACTTTATTAAAGATAATTTAAAGAGCTATATGTAATACATCTTAAAATGGCCATGATATATCATCAGATTAAGGAAATGTGCTAGGTCAAAATACTGGCATCTTCGCCAAAATGCTATAGCCAATGCTCCTTTGAAATTTCTGTTCTTGTCAGAACATTAGTTTTTGTATGGCCGGTGTGTTACGATTCGCTGTTCTCCAAGTACTACCATATATGAATACACAAACGCATCGTGCTACAGCCATGGAAGCAAGCAGACCAACTGGATCAACTGAGATTGTACTAGAGTCTATCAGACCTAAAAAAGCCTCGTCCTCTTTCGAGAAAAAGCTCCATAACCAGAGCCATGATAAAATGAGTGAACGATTTGAAAGCGGGAGAACGCTTAACTTCGAGCCCAGAAGCGTTTCAAGACGGATGCCTCATGAGCTAGTTTATAATTTGCGAACGTGATTTAATTGCGCTCGTCTCAAAATATTATGTTCTGTGAGGAGGAGCGACCGAGCCTCTCTCTAATATTGTGCATTTGCACTGCAGTACTAATTTTAAACACTCTTGTCAATGTTACATATTGTGCCAAAAAAAATACCCCTTTCCAATTGAAAATTGATCCGTTTGGGTCTCACTAAGTGTTGGGGAACATTTTCCATGTTTTTTGACTAAATAGTGTGAAGTTGTTAAAGGGAGAAATTATAAGTAAATCCATGAAGTCTGCTACTTTGCGGCCAAAAAGGCTTTTCCAGAGTGATTGTTTTCTATGGGCTGCGCACCCTAGCTCGAGCGAGTAGACCCTTGCTTGCAAAACTGGGACGTCTCTGGTAGTGGACGGTGCCAGAGGTTCTCTGTTGTGTTAACATTGTGTTAGTGCGAAAGGTAGTCTGATTGGTTTGTTATCCATAGGAAACAAGACGAACCTGAGAGCTCATGTTTGATTTGCTTTGGCCTATGCGTCTGGCTCCCCTCTCGTTCAAACTGATTTTCCAGAACAGCTGGCCAGGTTCGGGCCAATCACAACCATTTATCTAATATGGGTTAGGTTTAATACGATGACTGTACAGAGTAGCGCCGTTGAGGCATTTTCATAAACAACAAAGATGTCTGCTACTGATGTGTCACACGTTCCGTTGCTCTGATTGGTTGGTTTATCCAATTGCGTCCAGAGGCATTTTGGTCTGCGCCGGTTGATAACACCCCTAGGAAATTAAAAAAAGAACAGCGGTTAGACAAGTGTCGGCTGCCAGTGCTCACTCAGATTCTCGTAAAATAGGTAGTTTGATTCACAACATAAAATCGCGCAAATTAAACTAGTGCAAATGAAAGATTGACATTACCAAAGAATATAAACCACGGATATGTTAAATTTATATTTAGAGCTCGCCAATGTAGTAAGGATGATTGCAACAACTCACTGTTAAACATTACTAAAAAGCAATCATCAGATTACATGTATTTTTCACACAAACACAAATAATGGCTCTAGATGCACAAATGGGATATTAACAAAGTGATTAAAACAAAGTAATATCAAAAGTGAATGTTCCAGTCCAGCAAATAAGCATAATTTATCTTATTCTTAATGTTAAGACCAGGCTTGGTGATCACATCATAGATGGGAGTCCACACGTGATGAAAGGAGAAAGTAACATTTATTGGAAATAATATAAGAATATACAATTGTATCTGGATAATCAGTGTAGTGTATGGATGAGTGGAATGCTGTGTGGTGTAAATACAATAAAGAACCAGACAGGACTGAGCCCAAAAGCACAACAAAAAATGAAATCTTAGGGTGGCACCCTCGGGCTCAACCGCTGCGCACGACTGCTTCAAGCTTGGAGCTCAACCCTGGGCCAGGATCCTGCATTTACCAAAGCAACAAGCTGCCTTCGGTAACGGCTGCTGCCTCCAAGGTCTCCCGCATTTGTTCCATTTGGTGTTGCATTAGGTCAATGCAAAATCATAACCTTGATTTGGTTCAACCCATCTTCGCTTTGAAGTCTTTCTTGTTGATCCAGGATCGGATGTTTTCCCGTCAGGAGGAGGTAGAGCCTGACCTGAAGACAGTCCATCAACAGAACGCCCCTCATTCTCACGAGCATCATTGCCAAAAGCTAACCTTGGGCAATGATGGATATATGTAAGAACTAGATTAATATTTCTTCAGCTAAGATAAATATCAACATAATTATGTCAAAATATCAAATATATATATTTATATATTTATAAACACTAACTAAAACATCTACTTAATGTTTTATTATATCATTTCTAGAATTAACTTGGAACAACATTGAAGGAAAAAGTCCTTTAACAGGCAGGCTGCCTATCCCATGTTCATTGAGTGAAAGTATTCCTCCAGCCACAAATCCCTTTTGTTGGTCCAAGAGCTGATATTTTCCTGTCAGGGGAAGGTAGAGCCTGAGAGAGAGATACACTAACCTATTGGATATTGACAACCTTCACCTATCCAATGGTAAAAATAAACACAATAATGCAGTCCCCTGTGTTGTACGAACAGGGAACCTAATTAGCCAACAACTGACTAGCAGCCTTGCACAGCTCACAGGTAAATGGCTAGTTCTAACACAATGATACAGCCATAAGGTATACAACATATCAAGTATCATTACACACACCAATAAAAACAGGGTGAGTGTGTGGGTATACAGCATCTGTATGCTGGTGACGTTATACCCACACCTGCTGTGATTCATTTTATATTCTGCTCCTATAACCTGACCTGAGACCAAGAATGGTGGTTGGTTCACTGAAATTAAATAGAACAGACGTTTACTTATTCTTTTAAAGTATTTGTTGAGAGGTGTTCCAACTCTTAATTCATCTCAGATCCAGCAGTCCTTTGTTATAGCAGAACTTCTGGAGGAGTTCTGCTATAGCATAGTAGGACTGAGCCGGAAACCAAATACGGCAAGGGGCGGCGTCAGGGCGTGCCGTGAAATGCTCTGTTCACCCAGAATTGAAGTTGTCTGCCATCAGACAGATATTCATCTAAAGTTGAGTGACTAACTGTTAACAAACGTCAGCTTCTAATCTTCTGTGATGCCTGTCACGCGTAAAAATCACGTATCAATTGCAATGGAAAGGATCTGCAAGACTAGTGTATTATAATAGTACCACATTAATCTATTTTTGAAGAAAGGTGACGCTCTAGTTTACCATACAGTTTATTAATCTTTTTTTGTTTGAAGGATTGGCCTGTTTGTTAAGACCCCAGGTTAATTGTTGATATTGTTTATGTCCAGATGTAAAACAGCCATGATCTTTGGTCCAGCTCACCCCCTCTCGCACTGTAGGCTGATTCCCAAACCGGGCAGTTGATGAGCCATTGACATCCATTATATTCCAAACCAAGACAAAACAAGATACAGTTATGTATCTTGTTTTGTCCAACATAAGTAAGCGCATACAAACCTTCCTGGCTGGACAGTTTTCCCCAATAGTGCCCACAAATGGACCAATCCCCAAGTTTCAATTCTGTGTTTACATGCCACTGCGCATTCTCACGGACTTCGCGACTGAGGTGTGCAGTTAGAATACTGCGAAGATAGTTACTGCGTTTAGGCAGTGTGATCATTCTGAAGTCCGAGTGCAGAGCAACATTTCAAAAGTCGCAAGGTTAAGTGTAGGAGATGTATTTGTTTAACTGATTGGAGTCAAAAAGAGATCCCGCGGTAAAACCCAAAAAGCAGTAGGTGCTGCCATAGCGCTGGAACCCGCAGCTCAGTGTGCATGTGCAAGGAATCTGCAGGTCCGACGAAGGGACGAGCCGTTATGTCATTGTTCAGGAGTGTCACATAAATCACTGCTGGACAAAGTTGACAATAATGCAGGTTTATGGACAAAGTTGACAATAATGCAAGACAATATTAATATAGTCTTGCATTATTTATCTTCAACAAATATCCATATTTATTAAAATTGGGATTGGGAAGTACAACCATAGCATACTATTTATGCACTGGATGTTTGGAAGTCCACACAAAACAACAAAGGAACTGTATTAATGTCTGTGTTGTATTTGTTTAACTAGGGTTTATAGGATGAATCTCACAGCATTGTCAACCTTACATTTCTCAAACAGTTGGTGGTTTACTTTGACTATAATAACTAGGCAACTTTTGCCGATTCAGATTTGCCACTGGAGAACCTGCATCTGAGAATATACCATGGACATGCACCAGACTATGTGGATGTTTAGATACTGTGAACAAAGCCATATAGAGAATAAATTACCTCTGCTGTAACCCTCAATGTGTGCATGCTTGCATGTTGCTCCTTGTTCTGTAGAGTCTGTTGTACCCAGGCCCGCCGACAGGGGGGGACAAACGGGTACGTTGTCCCGGGCCCTGGACTGGCCCTGGAATGGGGGGGGCCCATAACTGGACCCCCATGAAGTTGGGATTAATTATTGCATGTATACTTCAAAATGTGTTGATTTAGAGAAGAAAGGTGCTTTATTTGCATTCAATTAATGACTCCTAGATTGTTTGCCTTCATTGCCCTTGAAAAAACGGCCAATAACCCTCTATCACCCCTATGCCAAAATGGTTTGGTCTTTGGAGAAGAAAAAAGACGACATCATTCCATTAGTGGTCAGTGCGCGAGTTGATTCAACATGCACAAGTCAGGAGCCCTGAAAAAAAAAGAAAGGCGAAAAAGAGGGGAAGAAGCCGAAAGCCTGAGGGGATCTCTTTATAAATATTTCAGAAAAGACTCAGGTGATGCTGCAGGTACCAGTAAAGGCAGCTGTGCAGCACAGCCAGGTAAGACACGGCCAACTTTTTCCAGCCCCGTCGTCAAGTAACACAGGCACAGGCGGCGTGTCAAACATATTAGCGCAGCACCACATGAGCAAGTCACACGGAGATCAATATCAGACAGACAGGGGGCATTGAATAATTTGATAACCACAAAGGCTTTATTACACTGTGTTTCATACGCCTATATCTAATTGAATCTTAGAATATGCACATTACCCCGCAAATAGGCCCATGTCCAAATCAAATGTTTCAGGCAGGCACGCGCTGCGCACTCCAATCAGGCTGAATTGATTTGAGAATCATTCCCAGTCAGCTGAATTACAGCCAGTGTAACGCGGCTCATGGTTTAAAATAAGCCAGTGGCATGGCAACATGTGAAATTGCCATTTAGATAGAGTTGGATGTAACGAATGGGTTATAAACGTGACGTTTTGGGGTAGCCTGTAACTTAGTTTCTGATTGCCGTTAACTTGAAACTCGCCAGATGAATGGGCTCCGCCTTGTTCCCCAAACATTCTCTGGAAGTTCAGCGGACATAAACGCGGAG